>JAXBDA010004869.1:0-26899 GCA_036023075.1 Gaultheria prostrata
GGGGGGAGCGAGAGAGAGAGAAATGTAAGGAAATTAGGCGAGAGAAATATTAGGAAAATTAGAAGAGATGTGTTTTGGGGTTTATTTGAATTTCAGGATGGAATCATAAGTATTTAAATCTCATAGGATGGAATCGTAATGATATTATTTGTATAGGATGTCTAATTAACTCTCCCAAAAAATAACAGTAGTATAATCAAAAACCAATTCAAGCACATCAATTTCTATGTTTCATAAAGCGATAAACCAATAAATTTAAAAAATAAAATGAAAGAACAAAATATAGTAGGAACATAACCAGGTATGGGGATTATGTAGTTTATAATAGGTAGTAATTGTAATTTGCTCTACAGGTAATTACTTCTATGAGTAAATAATACTCAAGATTCTTTTCGACTTATATATAGTAAATATAACCAGGTATGGGGATTCGGGGGCGGGATAGCAAAATCATGCCCGCTCCATATCCGAGCGAGTATTTTTTAAATCCCACCATACCTACTACTATTGGGGAATTTTTTTGGAAAGACCCCGCCTCCATATGGATGGGGCGGGGCAGGTATTAGGGACGGAGGCACCTTTGGGCTGTTGGGGGCCATGGCCCCTGCCCAATGAAAAATAGCCACTGGAATTTTTTTTTTATAACGTAAACTTGTGATTGGCCCCTGTGCCAAAACTGAAACTCAGCTACTGGCAGCCCTTCATTCTTCACATGTTGACCAAAACTTCGACATTTGTTAAGAGCAACTTAGATATTATGTTTTCGATTGGGTACTATCAAGACATTTGTTAAGAGCACTTAGATATAGTGTTTTTAAAATTTTGTCGTCTAAACTGTGGCCCCCTCGGATGTGAAATCCTGGCTCCGTTCCTGGCAAGTATCCATTGGATATGGGGAAATTGTCATCCCTGATCCACGTGGGTACAAACCACCATTTCTACTTCTTGAATTAAATTTTTTCCTCGTGGATTCTAAATTATAATTAGAAGTTTATTATTATATATTTAGATAATATGCATAATATATCTTGCAGCAAAGCAGTAAAGGAAAGTAAAATGCAAAGAATAAAATTTTGAGTTTCTATTTTTATTATTTAATAAGTTAATTGCCTAAAGTACTAATTAATAACCTTCGTTATGTTAAAAGGGTTCTTAATTAGGAGTCTTGGAGTTAGGGCTGCACAATAAATTCGATGAATCGCGAAACCACACCGAACTAAACCGAATCAGATATTTTGGTCCCGAACTGTGGATTAATTGTCCGGACATGGATTCAAAAATTATAAAACCATGAGATATGATTCGGTCCACGGATTTTTATTTTGGAACCGCGGATTAACCGAACCCGACCGTGAGATATATATTTTTATCCATATAAATAAATAAAAATATATAAGTATGTAATATTTAGTGAATATTTTTATCTATACTTACAAATTCTTAAGTTATAAGTTGAAACATTATAACTTACTCCCTCCGTCCTTTTTTAAGTGTGTTACCTGAGAATTCCAACTATTTTTTCTCTCACATTAACTTTTACAACTTTTACATCTACTTTCCATTATTTACCCTTATAAATATAATAATACCCACTAACTTTTTAAAAAGGAATATACTTTTAAGGGCAAAATAGGAAATGTACCCACTCACTTTTCAGAACACACACTTATTAAGGGACGACCCAAAATGGAAATGTACACACTATAAAAGGGACGGAGGGAGTATTAGTTTTGTATAAACTAAAACCTAAGGGGGTAATCGTCTAGGAATTTGGTTGATGTTTGAATTTTTAGATAATTGGTAGCTGCATTACAAGAATTTGTTTTTTGCTGCAATTTGCTGCACTATTAGGAATGAGAATTTTATATGTGGATATAAAAACCGGAACCGAACCATTACTGACGGATTGGTTCAGAACCAAAACATAGGACTTTTGATCCGAATACACAAATTGCATTTTATTAGAACTCTGACTCGCATTTTAATCCTTGGATTCCAAAGAATCAGTAGCGATTTGGAATGTGCACAGCCCTACTTATAAATCAACCCTAGAATAGAAGGTTGAGGTTATCTCTTCAAATCTTTGTATTCTAATCTTCTCTTTCCAATCTTCTCCACCTTAAAAATCCCCATATAAATCCTAAAATAAAAACAAGATTTCCTATAAAAAAATCTATCAAATATCATACCAAAATTAGGATTGTGATATGAAATTTGGAGAAACAAACCCATAAAATGTCATAAAAATATGACATAATGTGGGAAATTATGATAACTTGTACATAAAATTTGAAAGAGAGTATCAATAATTTTGAATTTTCAAAATTTTGCAGATACACGTAAATGATGAAGAAAAAATGATTAGATAGAGCTTATGCAAAATTTCAAAACACATAAGTTACGAAAAATTCATCAAGCCAAAAATTCATCAGAGGAAATTATGATTTTTTTTTTGCCATAGTTTAGGAGAGTGTTAGTGTTAGAAGTTAAATGTTAGCAAACCACAAGGTTGACATCCCATCCATAGGAGATTAGGAGTCGAACCCACAACCTCACCCCTATAGAAGGGGCTACTTACCGCTGGGCCAACTGCCCTTTGGTGGAAATTAAATCGTTCCTTATAGATTACAAGATTATGCGAAATTCTATAATGCAAAAAACTGTTATGACTGATAACTACAAAAACAAATCTTATTAAAGATAAATAAATAATAAAAAAATCTTGACAATAAACTTAATTCGTACTTCTTAATATCCATGGCCCAACCAATCCTCTTGTCACAACTGTGCAGAGTAATTTACGGGCACATTGAAGGTTTTCACTCGCGAGGAGACTAGGAAAAGTATATTTTCATCACAGGATAACTGAAAAGACCCCAATTGTGGTTTGATTTTATTTTATTTTTGAACATCAATTGTGGTTTAAATGGAAAGTAAAAAAATCTGCCTATATATTGAAAAAGAAAAAAACCAAAGTTCTAGTGATATTCGAAAAAGGGTAGATTCTGAAATCCTCATAGTTATTTGTTTATGCTTGGAATTTTTGTTCTTTTTTAATTCCTTTTAAAATTCTCCATATTGTTTAGGGAATGGCTACGGTACACACTCATTAAAGGTGTGTACCATATGCATCTATTGTATGGTCCATATTGTGCCACCTCATTGACAATTGTAACATTATTTCGTGTTTTGTAACTTTTCAATAATTTGATTCAGAATATTTTTGTGTGTCTCGTAACTTTCATAAAAAAAATCGTAACTTTTAGTAATAAGAGATAATGGATTTGTAACTTTTATAGGGGGGCATATGATACACACTCAAATAGGAAGTGTGTATTGTAGCCGTTCCCTATTGTTTCCCTTTCCTTACTTAATAATATTTACTTTGCATATTTTGTATTTTCACCACATACAAAATAAAAAATAGTTATAAACTGATATCCTATTGTGTAATTTCAAAGAGAACCCAAAATCAAAACTAGAAAAACAAATAAAAAATTAAATATCTACTTGCCCCTTAAACTATCAAAAAAAAATTTACTTCCCCCTTCAACTACCAATTGATCTCTCTTCCCCCTTTAACTATCATTTTCTTCTTCACTAGGGACAAATCACGTTTTCCATCCTAAAATTGTGACGGAAACCGTTAACCAGTTTTTTTTTTAGATGAAAAAAGAAAGAGGGTAATATGGACATTTAGTATACCTACAACAATGAAGCCGACTTGATCAATTTTCATTCCTTTCCCCTTCAACTATCATTTCTTTTAGTTTTTTTGCTGCTTTAAAAATATGTTAACAGTCTTGCACTTTTTTAGTTTGGTTCTTATGTTGTGCCTTCATGTAGGATCTACCTTGAGGGAAAAAAGAAGAAGTCCTGTAGGAAG
Organism: Gaultheria prostrata; assembly: GCA_036023075.1. Classification (NCBI taxonomy): domain Eukaryota; kingdom Viridiplantae; phylum Streptophyta; class Magnoliopsida; order Ericales; family Ericaceae; genus Gaultheria; species Gaultheria prostrata. The sequence goes on from JAXBDA010004869.1 coordinate 3,887, forward strand.
TCCTGGTGGATCTCCTTTGAAGAAAAAAAAAATTGCCAATTTGCTACTAGAGTATATGGGAAGTCCTGTAGGAAAACCCCCCAAGTCCTGTAGGATCTTTTGGGAATGTCATTCATATTGTACCTAAGCCAAAGCTAGAGAGAGAGAGGTCGTAGGAAGAAGGGATATACATATAGATATGTATATTAGTAGGTGAAAGACATTATTACCCTCATCGCTAACTTTTCCATCCAAACCTTGGATGGACTGCGTGTAATTGACCAAGTAAGCAACTTTTACATAGTTGAAGGGGCAAGTAAATGAAATCGATAGTTGCAAGGGGAAGTAAATATTTTCGGGATAGTTTATGGGGCAAGTAGATATTTAATCCAAAATTAAATTAGTGTAGCAATTATTTGTTTCGTTTAGAAATTGGAATTTAGGAGATGTTTGGGAGCCTTATTTTTTGGCTTTTTACATTTTGCATTTTGGCATTTTGGTCTTTTGGATTATGGTCAGAATATGTTTTTGAATCTATAGAGCGTTTGGAAGCAATATGCATAATACATTTTGTAACAGGAGTAGTGTTTAGAAGATATATGCGAAATAAATTATAACCAAAATAAAAAAATGAGAATGAGAAAAGTACCTACAATCCTACTTTTGACTTCTCTTCTCCTTCATTTTCAAAAAATGTGTTTTCGCTTTTGTCTCCCAAACAACCAGTAGTAGAAAAACTAAAAATTAAAATTAAAAAAAGGCTTCCAAACACCCGAAGAAATTTCAAATAAAGATACGAATATTTAAATACGAGTACATAAGATTGGTTCTCTTTGCGAAATAATCAAAGAATAATGAATCCAATCCTCCTCTCCATTAACGGAAGAGGAGCTTCCCATCCAATCCTTTTTTTAGGGTCCATATGGAGTTCGCATTAAGATCAGAATTATATATTATGTAGATCTCATTGGTTAATGCAATCATACGAAAATTTGTGTTGATCCGATAGCGTTTGATAAATCATTAGATCACATTAATGTTGAAAAAATATATCGGTCACACTGCATCAAAATCCCTCTTTCCTATTTTTTTTTTTTTTTTTTCAAGATAAAGCCTTTTGATTGATCAACACGATTGTTTACATTTTAGAAGTACTCAACAAGATTTACTTATTGTTTGCATTTTAGAAGTACTCAAACAAGATTTACATATAATAGGAGCCAGATTCATCGGGATTAGTTTGGGAAAGGAACACGTACACTCCCATGCTTCCTTAATCCTTATGTTGCTACTTGGTAATTTTGAAGAAGAGACGAAGAGTCGCCATTTAAGTTTTTGAGTTTTCACACGATGAAAAAAAGATTAATAATTTGAAATTTTAGGGATATTTTCACACATAGGACGTGCACGGGCCAATCTCATAGAAGTTTTTCACTGGAGAACTAGTACAATTGATGAGAATATTTGAAGTTGTGCAGGGGACTGGGCGCCTCGGCACCCCCTCGTGTCCACACCTGATCGGATATGTGGTCTGTTTGGATATGTAGTCCAATCTGGTGCTCATATCCAACCAAACAATCTTGCACTAAGTTATTTATCTTGTCGTTTATCAATTCACCTAGACGCATACATGTTCATGGATATTGTGACCTTAAGCCAGTTGAGAGGCTCAGCGGTCTGAGTGTATTACATGCTTGAATTGTATGTCCCTACAAACACTTAATTTTAAGCATCGGGAGCTCCTTGTGTTTCAAGAACTTTTCGTGTTATGAATGTCGGAATTCTGGAAAAACAGGACAGTAGTCTTATGTTTGGTGAAGATGACAGTTAGGGTTTTCATATGCAACTAAGCCTCTCACCAAGAATTTGCATTCCGAGTTTTGGATTGTTTGGACAATAATTGGGGGTTTATTGATGAATTTTGGTAAATTGTGATGATAAGTAGGAGAAGTGAAGTGTCTGTTTGTAGTTTCTGATGTTGAGAAATAAGTACTGTGTTTATTAATGACCTGTTAACAGATATTGTTAACAAAGCAATGCAGCATGGAGTTTCCGCCCTTTTTTTTGGGTCTGTTCTCATCTTCATGTTATGGAAAATGTGTTGGTCATTCACTCACTATGCGATGCTTTCCTTTTCTTCTCCTCATGGTGTCGTACGGAGTTGGAAACAGTTGTGGAGTTACTTTATCACTGGGCTTCAGAGGGCTGGCTGTGCTGTGGGTGTTTTCCCTGTTTTGATTGACACATTGTTTTTAGTCCAAAAAACATTCTTGATAGTTTTCTGAGTTTTTCCCCGTTGCGCATTTTAATCTTTTCGTGCAAGACTTCAGTATCTGACAAATATGGGGTTTTTTTTCGAGTTATTGTATTTGACATTCATTTGCTTCCAATCCAAAGTATGGAGTTCCTAGGAGATGGTGACCCAGAAGGGTTCTCATCTGAGTTCTATATTTTTCCTAACAGTTCTTTTAAAGCTGTTTCTCCATTCTTTCATGAAGTTTTATTTGTTAATTCAGGAAAGGTGAAAAGAGAGATTATTCCACTGCAATTCTGGACAAGAAAAAGTCTCCAAATCGTCTTATTGTGGATGAAGCTCTAAACGATGATAATTCTGTCGTTTCTATGCACCCTGCTAAAATGGATGCCCTCCAGTTGTTTCGAGGAGACACTATTTTGATCAAGGTGATTTTCCTATTTGAATTTCCTCTGCATTAGTGACTATCTTCTGAATTCTTAGAGCTTATTAACCATCCTCCCATATTTATAGGGTAAGAAACGAAGAGATACAATTTGCATTGTTCTTGGCGATGACCAATGCGAAGAACCAAAAATCAGAATGAACAAAGTTGTTCGAGCGAACCTTAGGGTACGCCTCGGAGACATTGTATCAGTTCACCAGTGTCCGGACGTGAAGTATGGAAAGCGAGTTCACATCCTTCCAATTGATGACACTATGGAGGGCCTTACAGGCAATCTGTTTGATGTATATTTGAAACGTAAGTCTCATCAGCGTGTTCATAATTTTGCTTTCTTTGTTCTCTTTCTGTTATCTTCACAATTTTGTGACCTGTAAATGCATCTCTAATGGTTCTTACAGCATATTTCTTGGAATCTTACCGGCCTGTGAGGAAGGGTGACCTTTTCCAAGTTAGAGGTGGAATGCGAAGTGTTGAATTCAAAGTAGTGGAGACAGACCCTGGGGAATACTGTGTTGTTGCACCAGATACAGAGATCTTCTGTGAGGGAGAACCCATTAAACGCGAGGATGAGGAGAGACTGAATGAAGTTGGATACGATGATGTTGGTGGTGTACGAAAACAAATGGCTCAAATTCGTGAGCTAGTTGAGCTTCCTTTGAGACATCCACAGCTCTTCAAGTCAATTGGTGTGAAGCCCCCCAAAGGTATCCTGCTTTATGGTCCACCTGGGTCTGGGAAAACTCTAATTGCTAGAGCTGTAGCGAATGAAACGGGGGCATTTTTCTTCTTGATAAATGGCCCTGAAATAATGTCAAAGATGGCTGGTGAGAGTGAAAGCAACTTGAGGAAGGCATTTGAGGAAGCTGAAAAGAATGCCCCATCTATCATCTTCATTGATGAAATAGATTCTATTGCTCCAAAGAGGGAAAAAACTCACGGTGAAGTAGAGAGGAGGATAGTGTCCCAACTTTTGACTTTAATGGATGGCCTTAAGTCCAGAGCTCACGTGATTGTCATGGGGGCTACTAACAGGCCAAACAGCATTGACCCTGCTCTGAGGAGATTCGGGAGGTTTGACCGAGAGATTGATGTCGGTGTACCAGATGAGGTGGGAAGGTTGGAAGTCCTTCGGATCCATACCAAAAATATGAAGCTTGCTGAAGATGTGAGATTCTATTTACTTGCTGTTTTTTATTCTTGTGGTGCTACTACCATCACTAGATAATTTGAATATATATAGTTTGTTGATACATGAATGAAATCTTCTCATTAAAGGTTGATCTCGAAAAAGCTGCAAGAGATACGCATGGTTATGTTGGCGCAGATCTTGCTGCTCTTTGTACGGAAGCTGCTCTTCAGTGCATTAGAGAGAAAATGAATGTTATTGACCTGGAGGACGAGACAATTGACGCTGAGATATTGAATTCCATGGCTGTTTCTAATGAGCACTTCCTAACGGCTTTGGGGGCTTGCAATCCCTCTGCCCTTCGTGAAACTGTAAGTCTTTTGATGATCTTTTATGTTTAATCATAACTTGTCGGATCTTTCTGCTGGGGTCATTTGTAATTATTGAAATCAGACTGCCAGATGATACTTGCAGTAGTATAGCGCATTGGAAAATGCAGTTGGGTGTGGACATGTAATATCTCGGTCCGTCTCCCGCACCCACAGATGCTCATGGTGTCCCAGATATTTGTCTGTACCATTGGATGGTCTTTTATTTAAAGAAAGTGGATAGATCTATACTACTATAAGCCAAACGTCTGCTATAAGATGTCTAAACTGTTGTCATGGTTTTCCCATATATAATAGTATAATAAAGTAAATATTTGGCTTTAATGGGCATTCATTATTTTCTTCGCTGGCAGGTTGTGGAGGTTCCCAATGTGTCCTGGCAGGATATTGGTGGGTTGGACAATGTTAAGAGAGAGCTTCAAGAGGTATGCACTTAAGTCGCATGTTATTTTCTTATTTTCCAAAGGTTATGGTCTTATGGGGGCATTTATGACAAAAAAATGTTGACTTATTGCTCAGTTGGTTAATCTTACTCGTAATCCCAACTAGATTTACTTTGTTTTAAGCTCCTTCCTCTTATGCTGATTTTAATATACTGTTTGGATGACTTACTATGCATGTGGTGATTATCATGTCGAGGGAGTGCAATCCAACCCTTGACCAAGTCCTCTGACATGATAGATAGTTTGGCGTTTCTTGGATATGTCCCATTTTGATCTTTCTTGATGTTTAGGGCCTTCTTTTGTCATGGGTGGCATTCTCGAGATGTCTTTTATATAGATTTTACTACTTGGAAAAAAAAAGAGAGCTTATTGTTGCATAATATGTTTGTGGCTGTGTGCAGACTGTCCAATATCCAGTGGAGCATCCAGAGAAGTTTGAAAAATTTGGCATGTCACCTTCTAAGGGAGTTCTCTTTTATGGTCCTCCTGGATGTGGGAAAACCTTGCTTGCCAAGGCAATTGCTAATGAGTGCCAGGCTAACTTCATAAGTGTCAAGGGACCCGAGTTGCTAACGATGTGGTTCGGAGAAAGTGAGGCAAATGTCAGAGAGATATTCGACAAGGCACGCCAGTCGGCTCCATGTGTTCTTTTCTTTGATGAACTCGATTCCATCGCTACTCAGGTATTATTATCTAAGCATATACACTTGGGAATTGCTATATAAGTGTATATACAAGTTAAATCTTGGATTGGAGCATTGATCCGTGTCTTTGTTTCCCTTCGTAGAATCTGTTTGTATCTGCTTAACCAATTCGTTCTCTTTTTCAATATCCCCTTTCCCGTTCTTAGCGTGGGAGTTCAATAGGAGATGCTGGTGGCGCTGCGGACAGAGTTTTGAACCAACTATTGACAGAAATGGACGGAATGACAGCAAAAAAAACAGTATTCATCATAGGGGCGACAAACAGGCCCGACATTATTGATCCGGCATTACTTAGGCCTGGACGTCTTGACCAATTGATTTACATCCCACTACCGGATGAGGCTTCACGTCTTCAGATTTTTAAAGCATGCTTGCGGAAGTCTCCAATCTCTAAGGATGTTGACCTGGCAGCGCTTGCACGGTATACTCAAGGGTTTAGCGGGGCTGACATAACTGAAATCTGCCAGCGTGCCTGCAAATATGCCATTAGAGAGAATATTGAAAAGGTAAGAGATTTTCCTCTACTAGATTTTGCATTTGGCGCTGGACAGATGATGATGAGTTGAACACTTGGTTTACGCATTACACAGTCCTTTGTTATTGTACAATCGGATAATTAAATGGCAGGATGTCTCCGGAGAGTTAAAAGAATTGCATTGCTAGGGTTGGCTGGCTTATCATTGCCCACTGTCACTGTTTCGTGAGGGAATAATTTTGCCAATATTTGGAGCAAGTTATTTATTCCTACACCTTTGTCCTGGCAAATAAGAATAGGAGAAAATAAAAGCGAGGGGAATGTATTTTGAAGTAATGTAGGTATTTTGGTATGTATGTTTCTTCTTGGAACTTGCTTGTCTTCGGTTTTACTTGTTCCATAATGCTCCAGGAACTGCACTATGTTTTCCCCCCCTTAGTTTCCATGTAATGCTTATCTTGACACCTTGCCGCCTTGGTGATGGCAGGATATTGAGAGAGAGAGAAAGAGGCAAGAGAATCCTGAAGCAATGGAAGAGGACGACATCGACGACGTATCTGAAATTAAGCCAGCACATTTTGAAGAGTCGATGAAGTATGCCCGCCGAAGTGTCAGCGATGCTGATATTAGGAAGTACCAGTTATTTGCTCAAACTCTACAGCAATCGCGTGGAATTGGATCCGAGTTTCGGTTTGCAGACCCCCCTGGCAATGCAACAGCAGATGGAGCTTCAGACCCATTTTCTTCTGCCGCCGCTGCCGGAGATGACGACGATTTGTACAGCTGAAATCATCCCAATGCAGCTTGGAAATCCACCAAGTATAAACCTTTTTCATGTGAAGATTATTTTTGTGGTAACTTATGATGGATTCACGGTTGGTCTTGCTTTTGAATCTTAGTCAGTGTTTTAACTTTTCTTTGATAACGGAGCAAGTATATGTGCATAAGTTAGTTTTCTTTACGGGTCTTACATCGTGCAGCCTTTTCCCATTAGTCAAGCTAATTTTCTGGTTGCTGAAATCCCAAGTTTCTGTCATGTTTTCTTTGGATTTGCTGTATTTCTGACAAATTTGGGATAGAAATGAATATCAAAAGTTAATACAACTTCTGGATAGGGACACCCTCTTCAGCAAAAAGTTAAAAGAACAAGTTTACTGTTTTAGACAATTTTCGTCTGGGTTGAAAATTGAGATGTAGAGTCAAGTCACATCTTAGTGTGATAATCATATGCCCAGTTGAATAATAATGCACTGTTGGCATAGAGTTGTGTGGCTAGTGGCTGATTTCAGTTTGAAGATTATTTGTTTGCTGACAACTTAACAGTGTTGCTAATATCTCGTAAACTTCTTCCTTTTTAAATTTTTTTTTCTAGAATGCGTAAGGCGTTCCAAATTCATAACAAATTCTTAGGCCACTTTACGATTATTAGATTGAGCTAACCTTATGCAAGAGCCCATAAAAATGCATTTTAAAAATAATGAGCAATTTGAACTATCTTTATCTGTTCAAAAAAATCAATAAGTCAATTGAGCACTAAACATGACTTTAGTTACTCACTTATAGGGACCCCTCAAACTCCCAAAACGAGAGTGGCAGGGCCTTCCATTTCCATAGGGGAGGGGCGGCGGGCTCCCCAAATCCCCTTTGGACAAATCATCATTGATCCTAAGATTTCAAGCACCTTGTTTGGTTGGGGTTTTGAGATCCCGATTTTAAAAACCTTTGAAAACCCTTGAAAACACAAAAACCCTTGAAATTTTTTGAAAACCCTGGAAAACCCTTGGAAACCGAACAAAGGAAAGTTCTCAAAACCTGGTTTGGAAACCCCAACCGAACAATCCGACGAATGTTTAATTTAGAACACGAATACTTTACCAAAAACCAAGAATGGCTGAATCCGGTACTCAAAATTGAAATAAACCTATGCCATTCTTCCACTTCATTCTGGCGTTCTTGTCGGTGTTTGTTTTTTCTTGCGTCATGAACTGAACGGCGTTCGGTTTTTTTTTTTTTTTTTGACGGCGCTTGGCTTTTGGATAGCAAATCCTTGGGATTGGATTTCCATCGGTGCTCTTTGTAATCTTTGACTTGGGTCTCTGTTAGCCTTAGGGGATTGAGTGCCTTGATGTCAAACTATTACCGAACTCTTTTCTCAGTGTGAAGAGAGTATTAGACTCTTGTTTGGATTTAGACATTAGTTTGCTTTTACGAGATTTCTTGTATATATTCGGTGATGAAGGTTTGGTTGTATTTTTTTTTCTTTGTATTCGAATGAAAATCTTTGGAAGTGACGGATGATATTTGTTAAATGCAATTATTTACCACGGATAAAAAAATAATATAGTATATGTCTTCATTGGCATATGCTCACATCCATTAGGAATTTGTTTTCAAAGAAGATCACATCCGGCTGGGTTTCCCCCCGTCCGACGGCTCTCTAGTTCCGGTTTGTTTTCAGATCCGGTGGGTGCGGTGGTGGGTAAATAAGTATATTTTTTAGTTTCTTCGGAACCTCAGTGTTTTTGGTTCCCTGATTTCATCTGTGCTTATTTGTTTTATGATTTGAGCTGGTTTCTACTACTAGATTTGGACCGGTTTCTAATGCCTACACCTAGTATTGGTCTGTTTTGTCAGAAAGTGCTCGGAGCCAGTCGCCTCTATGCGTTATGCTGTGCTCTTTGTCTAGATTTTAGTAGCGTTGGTTGTTTTCTGTATTGGCGATGAAATCTTGTAAGTGCCGGATAGCTTTTTCATGAATGAGATTGATCTGATTATAAAAAGAAAAGAAAAGAAAAGAAGATCATACGTGGGCCACTATAGTACAACGTTCGTGATGAAAGTTGGGGAATCTTTATGATCTACTACTCGCTAAAGTTGGGGAATGTTTTATCTTTCTGTTTCCCCAAATCCCCTGGGTTTGATTTTAAGTGTTTTTTTTTTAAATCAGGGTTTCTTTTTAAGTAATTTTTTTTGGAAGGGGGTTTCCTTTTAAGTTTTGAGTAGTATTTATAGCAACAATTTATTCACAAATAAGACTTACAAGTAAGCCGAGATTTTCTCATACTACCTACAGTTCCACGGAGATAACTACAAACAGTTCAATTTTTATCAGGGCTCCGTCTCCAATGACATAGTAGGACTCTTATGGACTCTACGATAAGAGATCATCAAAACTCATTCATGCCAATGGTAGAAGACTTTACTCGTCTACTTGATGTTCAAGACGAGTTTAACGAGCCTCGTTGTGTCAATTTCTTTCTTATCTCTGAAATTGAAAAAACCATTTGACCAATCACTAGAAATAAAAATAAGCCAAAAAAAAAAAGTTGGTCTTAATTTTATTGTTTTGGATTTTTGTTAAATTAAGTTTATGAGTATTTATTTTTAAATTTATATGAATATATTGCACTACGAATTCATTGTCCAAATTTTTTTAGCAAAGATGTCATTAAGACATTATGAAAAATTAATCCAAGCTCAATCATAAGGTTTAAGTTTCGTGTATCACACTGTTGCTGAAAGAAGGTTCCCTTGTCACAGTACTGTTGTAGTGCATGGATACATCAAGGGAAAAAAGTTGGTCTAATTGCGCGTCGTTTTATAAAATACTATCTTTGTCTGGGTGCCATCTTCGAGTTGGAATTCTAGCTCCGTTTCTACATTGTGGGCCCCAACGTGTGTTTATTGTTCTAATATAAACCGTTCATCTTGCAGGGCTCGGAGATAAATATTTCCATGTAAAAAATCAACTTGACCAGACATTAATAGATACATCAAAATTTGAATTTTGGTTCATGAAATGGATCTATCCGAGTCTGTCAATACTATTAAAGTTAAATTGTCTATGAATGTCTCTTTTACTAAACAAAATAAAAAAAATTATACTGTCTATGAATGTCTCTTGTACAAAAGAAAATAAAAAATTTGACATCTATCGATGTCCGATCAAGCTGAGTTTTACATGGATATATTATTCTATGAGTCCTACAAAATAAATTTTTCAGATAAACAATTAACACACAACAAAGTCCACAATGACGGTGGTAGAAAAATGGACTTTTACACCGGCGGTGCCGTACACATGGCACGATCTCAAGATGCTGTCTCTTTTCTAAGAGAACTGTATCCATAAGACAGTGTTATTAAGACTCAACGTGGGTGTTCTGGGCCAACTGCTTGCACGCACCTCGCATCTCGGAATTTCAGAGAAACACGGTCTAATCCCACCAGCCTACCGTCCTTCATAATGCTCGAAAGACCAAGTAAATTGATCGTAACCTTTTTTCTTTGATTTCTATCTTTCAATTCGTTTACTTGAATGGATGCGATTATTTTGATTTTAGGCGTTTGTTAGAAACTTTGAGACAAAGTTGTTGTGCACAGGGGTCACACGCGCACACAACACACGAAGAAATCAGAGAAAACTTTCACTCATATATACTCAAACCCATTACAAGCTACATTAAAAACTTTTCCGGGTAGCCAACCCGGCTCACCCAACCACTCAACCTCACCCTCTCTCATATTGCTACCGCACACAAACAAGAGACATGGGGGAGGTGCTGCGCGATCACCGCTGTGCAGCATTCTGTGCACCAACACGGAGGGACACAACCGAATATATAGCACAAGGAGGAGCCAATTTGCCCGTCGCAAATTATGTTAAGGCACACAACCCAAACCCTATTCAATGTCCTGCTGCAGCTTCCAGAGGATAAGGTGTTGCCTTAATTTGTGAGCCATACCCTACAAAAGCAAGATGGTTTCTTATGAATGTATATGTATTTTTGCATGTAGAAGTCGCACGCATTAGTACTAAACAAAAACAAAACAAAATCGATCCCCAAAATAGATATTATTATTATTTTTTTTGATGACGGAGGAACAACCCTATAGCCAGATCCTTTGGACCCGACTGCGCAATCCAAACCTCCAGGGAACTTTGAACTGCAGGGAACTAGGGTAGTAACACACCGCCACAGCCCCCCACTTAAATCAGGGTACTCACCCTGTGGGGAATCGAATCCCAGACCTTGAGGACTATGTTCCGATGAATTTAAATAATTGAACGGGTAAGAACCGGGTTCAAAATTGCCGAACCTAATCATATTCGACGGGTCGACACGAAACCCGACCGAACTGACTACTGAACAAAATCCCCCAAATCCTATCGTTGTAGCCTTGTAGGTCAAGATATCGATGGATAAAAACAAATGGTAAGGGTTGGAGATTGGGGAAGAGGGGCTCCACAATCATTGTCCGCTGTTCTTCACAACCACATATAATCCCTCTCTCTATCTCTCCTCTCACTCTCAAAGACGACGTATGATGATTCTCGAAAAATTAGTTTATAATTGGAGACACAGTAACGCACACAACCATCAAGACCATCCTTTTTGAGAACTGGTGGAAAATGACCTGACAGCAAAACTTCTCTCTCACACGAGAAAAACCGCACACCTGGTGTCTGAACGCGTGCATCTACAAATTATCCAAGGTTTTTACCTTTCTCATTTGTGAACCCTTTTGTTTTCGAGCAATGTTTAAAAAAGAACAAATTTAGAGCACCATTCCGTTCAGAATTTTTAGGTATATATATGGTTGTGTTCTTACATATATTGAATGATTCTGGACATAGTTGTATTCGAGTTGTATTCCTCCACTTTCTATTCCCTGATTCTCAATTTTCAGTGCCCTAATCACTATTGTGCGCTCGATGTGAACAGAAACTAAAACCAAATGAACATTGGTCGCGATTAGGGGTGCAAACAAGCCTAGCCAAGTTTTATAGAGTTCGAGCTCGACTCATTTAGTAGACGAGCCAAAAAACGAGCTCAAGCTCGGCTCGTTTACGGGTGCAAACGAGCCTAGCCAAGTTTTATAGAGCTCGAGCTCGATTCATTTAATAAACGAGCCCAAAAAAACGAGCCGAGCCTAACGAGCTAGTCAGGGTAAATTACTTAACGAGCCTCCTTAAAAGAGCTGAGCCTATATAAACAAGCTGAGTTGTTGCGTGCCGAGCTGAGCTTTACCTAGCTCGTTTACTAAACGAGCCTGAAACTCAAGCTCGGCTCGATTACTAAACGAGCCAAGCCGAGCCTTGCCTTTCCTTGCCTTAACGAGCCGAGCAGCTCGGTTCGTTCGTTTGTAGCCCTAGTTGCGATCATGTGATGTGCTAAATTGATTATTTACCCATATTAACAACAGAAAACAAGAACATGAATTCTGTAGTAAGCAAAAAATTAAGGAATGAACAGAAAGAAAGTTCAGTTCTCAATTGATTGGTTTTCCCTTTGGGGAATTGCACTATTTGAGATGACAAAGAGCTTTGGTTTTGCACAATAGCTTACATAAGGAACAATAAATCTAAAATGCTATACACTAAAAAACTCAATTGTGCTCATCTCTTTATCACAATCTCTACTCTATTTTGATTGTGATTCCACCCCTTGTTATTGATTATTACTCCCCGAGAGATAACTACCAGAGGAAGATGAGTAAACAAGGGAACAATTCGACGACCCCTGAAGCAGCATCAACTGAGCCGGAGTCACCGACGACGACGAATATGATCCCGCATCAGAACTCTTCGCGGTTTTTTTCATCTCTCCTCCTGTTGCGGGCTCCTGTCGAATTTCCCTTAACAATGCCACGACATCTTTCATGGCTGGGCGATCTTCTGGGCGGTTGCTAGTGCAGAGGAGGGATATGCCGAGTGCCTGGAGCATTTCTTGTATCTGGGTGTCGGGATGTCCTTGCAACTTTGGATCGATGATGTCGACGGGGTCTTTCTTGCTCTTTAGGTGGTCTCGGACCCATTGGATCACGTGTTGGTTTTCGGGGAAGGATGGGTCGACCGGTTTCTTTCCGGTTATGATTTCCAGCAGGACAACGCCGTAGCTATAGACATCGCTCTTTTCGGTGATCTTTAGCATGCAAGCATACTCTGTAGCAATTAAGGGGACAAAAAATTGTGATTAGTGTTTAATCAAAGATAAGTTCAGTAACAGATTCTTGGTCCACACTTAAAAATACACCACGATCAGAAGTTAAGAAAGGGCAACAGTTTAGTTAAATGGAACCATTGATGATGTGATTGTCAGGGAATCATTGCACCATACAAAGTGAGGGTAGTAATCGCCAAATACAGGAAACAAATTCGCAACTAGCAGATAATTGAAGCAGTCATGTCCCCATCACACATCCATTTTCTTGCTGTCATAATCAGATTTACAATAGAACAGTACAAATCCTAATCTAATGAACATGGCAATAATTGTTCACTTATGAAATGACGTGCATAATTCAGTATAATAGTATTAATTCCGTGAGGTCAGCTGACCCCACTCCTTCTATCGCCTACGACTCTGTCTTAAATTATATCTCAAAAAACAAAGGATAATTCTAAGGGTACAGAAGAGCGGAGAACAGAAAGTGTGCCGATTGGCTCGGTACATTTGTCATTCCCCTGTTCTGTACTCTAACATCATCGAAAAACAAATTATTGATCTCCTATATCAAATTCGATTTATGGTGTCGTTATACTACGGTTTGACAGACCAAATTAAGTTCCTTTGAGTTCTATGTTTATGGAATGAGAATGACAAACATGAATAGTCAATTACTGCTACTTAAAATGGAGTTAAGTTCATATAATTAGAAGATATCTTTACCGGGTGCAATGTAGCCGTAGGACCCAGCAAACTGGGGGTTAGCCGAAAACGAGCCATGTTCATCCTCCACAAGCCTAGCCAATCCAAAATCAGCCAAACAAGCCTCGAACCGATCTCCCAACAATATATTATGCGCCTTCACGTCACGGTGCAAGATAGTTGGGACACAGTCGTGATGCAGGTAAGCTAACCCTTCGGCCACACCCAACGCTATCTTGAACCGAATACTCCACTCTACCACTCCTCCCCCGTAGCTGCCTTCATGTAACAATTCACCTAATGTACCATTTGGTAAATGATCGTAGAACAGTAGCTTTGTTTTCTTATTAGTCCCCCAACCTAAAAGACGTACTATATTCCGGTGGCGTATCCTCGCCAATGTGGCAATCTCTGAGGAGAATGCGGCGGCCGAGAACTTTTCCGATGGTTCGAATCTCTTGACCGCGATGGTTAGCCCCGACGGGATGTTTGCTCTATAAACAACACCGGTTCGCCCGTGACCGATAACGTTGCAAGGTGTCAAGCATTTTGCCACTTCATCGATGGACAAGTCAAGCTTTTGATAAAGCATGACTTCCCACGGTGGTCCCATCTCTGCCACGTCACCTTCGCCATTGTGGGTCTTACGGGCCCGCATTTGGCCTCCGAGTATGATGTAGAGAGCTGCGAGGAGGAGCGCGCACGCCGCGCAGAGAAGCACCACCATTGCCACCCTCGCCCCGCGGCCATGCTCAGCAGATCCCCCACCTTTTCCGACGGCGCAGCGGTTGCCGGAAAAGCAAAGGTCGGGGTTTCCATCGAGTACGCTAAGTGGAAGCTTCGAGAAGAATGCGGTGTCCGGCACTCGGCCGGAGAAATTGTTGTCCGATACGTTGAGCACCACGAGATTTTGAAGGCCGGCGAGATACTGAAGGTTGCCGGAGAGCTGGTTGTGAGAGAGATCCAAGACTCCGAGCTTGTCCAACGCCGTGAACGCAGCCGGAATCTCGCCGGAAAGGCTGTTGCAGCTGAGATTAAGAGCGATTTCCAGCGCCGGAATCTTACCAATACTATCTGGAATCTGACCGGAGAGATTGTTTTTGCTCAGATCCAGTAACTGAAGCTCCAAACACGAACCGATCTGCGGCGGAATCGGACCGGACAACCGGTTCTTCGCTAAAACGAGTTTAGTGAGAGAACTCAGCGATCCGATGCTCGGACTCAATGTGCCTTCGATGACATTTTCTGAAACATCCACAAACTGGAGCGAAACTAGGTCAGTCAGATTCCCCGGCAAGTTCCCGGCGATAGAATTGGAATGCAAGTCGAGATATGTTAAATTCCGGCAGCCGGAGATCTGCGCCGGTATAACTCCGGTGAGATGATTCGTCCCGAGATCGAGGAAATTGAGATTCGTCAAGTTCCCGATCTGCGGTGGAATCGAACCTGTGAGCTGGTTGTTATTGGCCCGAAACCGAATCAGGCTCGAGGATTTTCCAATCTCGGGCGGAATCTCGCCAGATAGGTTGTTTGACAGGAGCAGCAACTTGTTCAGCAGGGGCAATTTGAATATACCGTTCGGGATGGGACCGGTCAATGCATTTTGTGACAAATCAAGAGCTCGCAGATTGTGGCAGAACGAAAGACTTGAAGGTATGTTTCCTTCGAGCTTGTTCTGCCACAAAAACAGAATTGTCAGATTCTTGATATTCCCCAATTCAGCAGGAATCGTACCGGTGATTTGATTGTTATCCAATTCAATCTGAGTCAAGCCAGTGCAGTTTCCCAGATTTGACGGTATTGCTCCAGAGATTTGATTGACGCTCATCTGCAATTCTTGCAATGATGTCAAGTTACCGAAACTCTCGGGGATACTGCCAGTGAGTGAATTCATCGAACAATCGATGAGCGACAACTCACTACAAGACCCGAGCTCGGTTGGAAGCGTACCCACTAGATTGTTTTGCCACAGCAACAGATTTTTGAGGTTTCTCAGATTCCCCAGAGTCCTCGGAATCGAACCCGAGAGCGAATTCTCGTACAAGTAGATGAATTTGAGCGAAGTGCAGTCCCCAATCTCGGACGGGATTTGGCCCGAGAGGAGAGCGGTGTAGATTGCAATCGTTTCGAGCTTTTTTAATTGGCCGAGACTAGGAGGGAGGAAACCCGAAATGCTAGTCTCAGCTAAGCCCAACATCACCAAATTGGTGCAGTTTCCAATTTCCTGTGGTACCGACCCTTGGAGATTCTTGTTTCCACCAGCTCTTATCACTTGAAGATTATTCAAGTTTCCAATGCTGCTTGGAATGCCGCCACTGAGTTGGTTGTCATAGAGGATCAACGTCGTCAAACTCGTGAGGTTCCCGATTCCGACCGGGATCGACCCCTCGAGCCGGTTTGAATTGAGATAAAGCTCCTCGAGTTTGAACAAGTTTTGAACCTCGCTCGGGATTTCCCCGGTTAAGGCATTGTCGCTCAAGTCCAAATAAGTCAGTTCGAGGAGCGAACCAATCTCGTTCGGGACCGAACCGGTTAGATTCGTCCCCGATAAGATGAGCTTGTTCAAGGAAAGAAGCGAGGTGAAATTGGAAGGAACAGTACCGAGTAAATCCATGTACGTCAAGTTGAGCTCCACAACTTCATTATTGATATCGCAGGTGATTCCGAACCACCCACACGGGGTTTCATCGGTCGAATCCCAGTTGTTTAAAGCCTCGAGGGATCCATTCAAGGTTCGCTTCCACGAGAGAAGCGATTCGCCTTGTGGGTTGAGAGATACAGTAGTTGTGAAGAACAAAAGTGGCAAAAGAAGAGTGGAAAAGAAGAGAGGCCATGGATTTACAGGCATTACAGCTAGACTACAAACTCCAACACAAAGGATGGGGGATTTGAGGAGCCTAGGGAGGAGGAAGAATGGGAGAATACCAAAATCATGTCTTGTGGGCTAAGGTTTTTAAATAGGTGTTTATTTAAATAATTTGTTAGAGAGAGAGAGAGAGAGAGAGAGAGAGAGAGAGAGAGAGAGAGACCCAGGATCTCTGGATCCAAGAAACAGCTAGGCCATTATGTTTTTTGCAGAAGGAAAATGGAATTTTTAGAGGGGAAGTTGTTTTTTTGTATAGTAGTTGTTTAGGGGAGGAAGTGGAGGAGTGGGGGGTGTTTTGTCATTTTTATATTGAAATGAAAGGTGTAGAGACATATGGATGGATGGGGGGGATTTTAGCCCTGAATGAGTAGTGACTCTGCCCATGTTTTTTTTAAATGTCAAAACTTTTATCGCTTCACATGGGGGGCTTTTGTTTTGTTATCACTAGCCACTAGCTAGTAGCTTTCTTTTTTGAACCAACGGTCTCCCTTTTTTTTTTTTTTTTTGGATTTGACTAAAAAGGTGGGACGGGACCTCTCTTGGGCGTGATCATAAGGGCTCCTGACCCGCTGTGGAATATCCGGTTCGAGTCATAGTTACTGTCCTGATGGATAGACCGTCATCATAGTACCACCTAGGTATTAGATGGACAAACGGCTCTCCACGCTAGTCCTCCAGTTGACGGGACTCGAACCTTGTCGGATAGCGTACAGAAGGAAAGAGCACTTAAACCTACTCACCTTTGCCATCTAGGCTACCCTACCTTTGGTTGATCTGAGTGAATCAACATTATAAGAGAGAATTTTAGTGTAACTTCTCGTGTGACACATAATGAGACCAATTATGATTCGGACGATTCAAACCGTTGATGTTGTAACTTGTAAGTCCAATATGTTCAGAATCAGTTTAAATGTATTAGGTTCATTATGTATTCTTAAAAGTTTGTTCGAGTCATATTTATTTGAAAAGAAATTATCAGTCAATGTTTAACAATACATTTCTTATTGAAAACATGAACTTATTTAGATTTATCTTGATGCCCTGTCAATCTTTTGGTATGGACGATGAAAATCAAGAATTATCTAATAAATGTGTCGGATTATCAAATATCAATAATAATTCAAAATCACCGATTTCCTCTGGTTTTTGGCTCAATGACATGAGTTAAAAATGCATATAAGGTTCAAAAATGGTACACACACAACCACCTACGTGGACCCCACCAGCTTAACCCAGCCATAAAAAAAAGGTGAAAATCGCAAAACTCCCGTAGCCACAACCCACCGCCCACCGGGGACCGCCACAACCTGCAGCGCGCGCCTCATCCACCCCACCTTTGGCCATTGCCACCGACGCCTTGAACCACTGCTAAGGGGTCTCTCTCTCTCTCTCTCATGCTACTCTCTAGGACTCAATTTCTTCATCGTCTCGTCCTCCAAACTCAAGTAAAATCCAACCCTCTCTCTATCACTGTTAATGTAAGGCAATAGCTAGATATAGATGAAGGTGTATATAGGCCTACCTATGTGTATGCATGTACCGAAGGGGTAATGTTTTTCTCCAATTGCAGTTCTTAAGAAAATTGAATTTGTGATGCAATTGTGGGTCTTGAGTCGATTTGGTGAAGTGGCTATTTGTGTATTTGTCAAACGAGGTACATTTTTCTAACGACAATGACTACAAAAAATAGAGAAATTGAATGATTTAAAGATATAGGTTCGTACTTTGGCTTCTCTTTGAATGAAAGCCGACTCGACATCTCTAAAAAGAAGACAATATATCCAAAAATTCCCTTGCTGAATATTAGTATGTTTAGCGCCAGTGTAATCTTACTTGGCTCACAATGTAAAATTTTGTCAAGAACAATCGTAAAATCTTATTTTAATATTTTCTAACCGCACTATTTGTACTACTATAATGAAATTTTGTGCTCATACTATTTCTTAATAAAGCTAGTAGAGTTAAAGGTAATTCTAGAACACCCTTTTAAAAATTCTTGAAGTTGCCACTGCCGGCGTAGATAGCTCGCCTTTAATCGGACTGGAGAGGAGCTTTGTCGAGCTAACACCCCGACGGTCGCAAAAAAAAAAATGCATATAAGATTTTGCCTATTTTGACATCTTCAACCAACTGTTATTGTAGAACATGATTCACTTTTCTATAGAGTGGACTTAGAAGCATCAAGATTACACCCCAAAGAAAAAAAAAATACATTTCAAGGTTAAAAATGGAGGGGATTTTTAAAATCTGGATTAGGTGCATTAACATGGGAAATGAGATTGGATCCAGATCTAAATCAAAGAAAAAGCTCAAAATTTATCCGCGACACAATCAGATCTAATACTAAAAAACTTGGATTAAGATTTCAAATGGAGAAACAAGCGATCACGTGATGTCGCGTGACAACAGGTCATTTGGTGGGCATATTTGATAATTTGGGGCTAATTAAGAACTGGGTTATTCTTAATCCATGGATTGTTGCCTTCCTCGTGACTGCAGATTTAGATTGGTATTATTATTAAACTCTTACAAGGGTTGTCTATTAGGAATCTAAGCACGAGACAGGGGGTTGGCACATGAGAGAGAGAGAGAGAGAGAGAGAGAGAGAGACTTTGTGTGGTGAAGTTCTTTTCTTACTTTAGCACAAGGATTAGTCCGGTTAATTGGTGAGTATGCTCTCTATACAATTGACTAGCGTTCGGTTCTTGGGATCAGACAACAAGAAAGAAGTTTCTTGTAAATCCCTTAGTCCCGGCGTGGATTAAGACGCCTTAATTTGACTGAACCGGGTAGGGCACTAATCGAGGTGTGTGTATGTTGTTCCGGACAACCCTGCCCGTCGAAAAAAAAAATTTCTTTAATGTTGATGAAACATTAGCACCACAGCACCCTCACAGTTTGGCTTGGACACTAAGCTCTGCACCTTAGTGAAACATCTGTTCCTCAATTCTATCATTGTCACCACTACCTTACTCAATGTGTTTTTTACCTTAACCACTTCCTTAATCAACCGAGGTTTTATTTTGCATATCGTTAACAAGCAGACCATGGCAATTTGGAGTACAAATTAATTTGTTCATACGCCAGGTTTGGACACGTCTGAAAATCACATGCCGAGGCCACACATGGATAAGTTTGATTTAAACAAGTCACTTTTAAGCAGGGGACACATATGGGATACACGGGATGCGCGTGTCTTTAATTAAGTGAGACGCGTATGGGGACATGACGTGGTGTCACTTCAGATACGGACATGGTTAAAGTATTACTAATATTAATTAGTTGCAAGCAAATATATGTATCCTTTTATGGTTTTATATATGGACGTGTCCGAGTCCCTATTAATTCTTGTCGTATCCCGTGTCTGTATCTACGTCCGTGTTCGTCTATGTGTTCATGCTTCTCATGGTGGGTAGATCATGTTTTATTTAAAGATTGAACCCTTCAGTTTTAGCCAATTGTATGGAGAATATTGTTAGCCTTCTTAATTGGTGGTAAAGAAAACCAAACACATGGTATGCTTGGTAAAAGTTTGTCCTTTTAGTAACTTGATATACTTGATTGGATTAAGACAAATTGGTTGTTCAAGCTAGACTCGCAATTAATAAGCTTCAATCGTATATCTGTATTTATGTCCAATTGATCAACCATGTCAAATGAGTTTCTATCAAGCTAAATTCAAGTGGCTTAAATCTTTTTATACGATCCTACAGCGCATATAAGCTTATTGACGAAAGTTCGACCCGAGCTTACAAATTTTGGCTTATTTTGTGCTTAAACTTGGATTTGGAGCTGCAGCTTTTGTTGTCCAGGGACAGCACACGTATCATGCAGCCCCTCTGGGGTCCACCCTGGGTCCCGTTGTTTGATCCAAATCGTTCATTTTGTTCGTCTCATCGAGTATGTGGGCAATGTAAAAATTCGCGTTGATCGGACATCAGTAACTATTTGATCGATGACCCTTTAGCTTACAGTTTTGTTGAAAAAAAAAATCACCTACATCAATTTCATTGAGTGTTTTATTTCCAAGAAAAATGCAGTCTGAAAACATAATTACCCACGTCCGATCAACGTGAATTTTTACGTGGACTGGATACTCGATGAGCGAGCAAAATGAACAATTCAAATCAAACAACGGGACCCAAAGTGAGCCCGAAAGGGGCTGCACAACACGCATGTTGTGCACCCAGTGCACAACACAGTCCCCGGACCCCGCTTAAGCTGTTCTCTTTTCTTTTTATTGGTATCTTGCAAATGTCTTCCTTGGGGTCTTGGGTAGTTCTTGTTTACTCTTATTCCCTTTAATCTTTAGTCTCATTTCAGAGATTAATAAAAGAAAAAATCTAAAGTCAGTTCACTGGGCTGTCACTAAGAGCCTTCTTTGACCGGTAAGAGTGTAGTGTATTTTTGACCGTTAAGAGTGTATTTTGAATTTGCACTCTTACCGGTCAAAGAAGGATGAAATACACTCTTAAAGGTAAAAAATACACTACACTCTTACCGGTCAAAGAAGGATCTTAGTGACAACCGAGTAGGCTGACACTTTTGTTCCACTAAGAGCAGCCCCAGCCCTTACTCAAACCCAAACTCAGATTCAGAGTAAAAACACCCAAAATCTGAGTAAATAGCCCTCCAGTCCTTGAACCAAACCTAACTCAATTTGAGTTTTACTCAAATTCTTACCCAAATCAAGGGAGTCTCAACCCTTGAACCAAATTTCCAACGGTAACTTTGTGGTAGTGCTCATCACTGGAACTCCTTCCGCCGTCGTCGTCGTCAACTCCGGCGAGGGTTACAGAGAACACAGATCGGTGACGGGTGGTGTTTGTGGTGGTGGTGGTCGATGCTGGTGGCAGAGGTGTTGTCGAACTGGTGCTGGTTTTCTAAAGATCTAGGGTTTACAAGAGAGAAGATAAAGAGACGATGGTGCTAGACGACGCTAGTGGTGGCGGTGCTGGACGATGCTAGTGGTGGCGGTGGTGACGCCGGTGAATCTGGTAGAAGACACGCCTGGGAAGGGATAAATTGTTTTTGATTTTTTTTGAAGCCACATTTGAGTAAAAAAGGTTTCAATGACTGGAGATGCTCTACCCAAATCAAGCTTTTTACTCAAATTTAAGTGAAAATTTGAGTAAAGGTTTGATGCAGGGCTGGAGATGCTCTAACTTGGCTTTTTTAGTTTTTTAGTTTTTTTTATGTGGGAACTCGAAAAACGCATTGGTTTTTTGTGATTTTTTATGTGATGGATTGTGAGTGGATGACCTATCTCGAAAAACGTAATAAACTGACTTTTGACTTTTTAAGTTAGTGGAATGGAGCCTAAAGATCCTTAATAAAATTTCTTTTGGTAAGGGGAAAAATTGACTTGGCTTAGTTTTTGAAAGTATCCAAACATGACTAAAGGAGCTGTACTTGCCAGGATAATGGGCTCCATCCAAGGGAATATCCCAAGCTAACACAATGATAATCAGTTGAATGATCAAATTAAAAGGCCCAGACATTTTTGGTTGTTTGTTAATTCTGTTTGCATGGAGGATGAAAATTAAGTTACAATATGTCATGTCTGGAGGCACTCATTAGTACAAGGGGCCAAGCTGTGCTTTGTTCTTTTTTTTTTTTTGGTATCTTGCAAATGTCTTCCTTGGGGTCTTGGGTAGTTCTTGTTTACTCTTATTCCCTTTAATCTTTATTCTCATTTCAGAGATGGGTAAATTTCACTTACCTCCCCTGAGGTTTCTAACAATTACAGGAACCTATCCTAAGGTTTCTGAAATTCCACTGACTTCCCCTACTTTTGAAAATAAATGTCACATACCTCCCCTGCCGTTAAAAAAACGCCTAACGGTGTTAACTTTGATGGTGAAATGCCGTTAATGTCCTTAAATTCAAATTTTAGTTTATTTTTTTCCTTGTTTCAGTTTATATTGCATAAAAATTTTGAAATTCGAGAAAAAGTAACTTAATTATTTACTTT
The DNA here is from genome assembly GCA_036023075.1 of Gaultheria prostrata. NCBI lineage: Eukaryota > Viridiplantae > Streptophyta > Magnoliopsida > Ericales > Ericaceae > Gaultheria > Gaultheria prostrata. Next base: position 26,194 of record JAXBDA010004869.1, read on the forward strand.
TTTCTTAGAACTATCTTTTCCTTGACTCAAATTATTTTTTTTTAATTTTTTAATCCTCATAAGATAGATTTTCAGATTTTGATAATAAAAACAAAAGTATTAATAACCACTTAAGCCCACTGCTTGTATTGATAATTTTATTTTCTATTTTTACTTTTTTTAGGTTTATTTTTCTTTATCTAAATCTAAAGCTCTAACTAGACTCCTTTTCTTTATATTTTTCTAAATTTTACCTAATTGCACTCCTTTTTTTTTTTTTTTTGCATTAGAGGTAATAAAAGTTTAAAAAAACAGTTAGCATGAAATTTTTTGAATAATTTTCGTTGACCAATTCAAGGATCCCATTGAGAAAAAAAAAGTCTAATTTGAAAAAAAAAACTCATTAATACATTATTTTTTGTGTGCATAATGCAAATGCAAGGATCTCACCAATAATGGATAGTTTTTTTTTTCAATGGGATCCCATTGAGAACCTTGCATTTGCATTATGCATGCAAAAGATAATGTATTTATGAGTTTTTTTTTTTTTAAAAAGAATTTTTTTTCCTCAATGGGATCCTTGAATTTGTGTAAAAGAATAATCCGAAAAATTTCATGCTAATAGTTTTTTTTTATATGCAAAATGCTTGTTTCTCCTAAAATGATGTTCATCTTTAGTTTAGACCATTATTACTTCTAATGCAAAAAGAGAGAGAGAGAAAGAGGG
>JAXBDA010004870.1:0-26895 GCA_036023075.1 Gaultheria prostrata
GTAGTTCACGATTCGCCACATTAGATCAACAATCACACCGTTGTGTCCAAAATATATCAAGTATGCCTCTCATGCTCTCTATACACCCTCATCATGCGTCTTATTCAATTATTCCATTCAATGAAATTCGGGCATACCATAAAGGCCCCGTGTCATTCCGGGCATACCCTTTCGGGCCCCGTGTCATTCCGGGCATACCATATAGGCCCTGTGTCATTCCGGACATACCATATAGGCTCCGTGTCATTCCGGGCATACCATATAGGCCCCGTGTCATTCCGGACATATCATATAGGCTCCGTGTCATTCCGGGCATACCCCTTTCAGGCCCCGTGTCATTCTTTTCATCCATTTATTTCATTTCATGCTCATGCTCATCAATTTAGTGTCCATGCAATAACGCATCTCAAATCAACGTTCAAAACTCTAATTCGGTCGATTATCACCCAACTAGTGTCGTTGATGTCAAACATGTAATACGAACCCCTAGGGAACTTAAGGTAACATCGGATACGCTAAATTATACTCATTAACATGCATTTCAAGGTATTTCAAATCAATTAGAATGAACATAGTATGCACATCGCACAAAACGGGCCAAAATGGGTCAAAAGAAGCAAAATTACATTAAAGGGGGTTTGGGTCGACCCAAAATGTAAGTTGGATCAACCCAAAAGGGTCCTGAGTTTCACAGAAGGTTTTGGGTCGACCCACTACAGGGTTTGGGTCGACCCAGAAGCCTTACGAACAGATTTTGAACAGTCCCACTATTTTCACCATAACTTTTCACACCGAACTCCGTTTTGGACGTATTATATATCAAAATGAAGGTAATTTGCAGAGCTACAACATTGTAGTTTTACACTTTTCCCAATTCTACCTCGATATTGCCCGAAAAGTATGAACAGTGACCAATACGAGCAAATTTCCACCTATGGTGGGAATTTCAACCCATACCAAATTTTAGAGTCTCAATCATCAAACAAACATGAGAGAGGGATATATCATAAACTAATTCATAAATTGAACAACCCAATGTGTGAAACCAAACTCAATCAAGATCAAAACCCATTTCATGGAGATTCTCAAGTATGACTAGAAAATGGTGAAACCAACCAAGATTTATGCAACATATCAACAATAAACCATTAGCGGAGATAGAAATTGATCCCCACCTCAAGGTTTTGCTTCCAATCAAGCCAAAAATGAATTTTGAGATCCCCAATTTGAGCTTCCACGTTTTTGGCCCTCCCGGTACGGAAAGATGGTACTCCGGGCTCCCAAACACGCGTAGGTGATGAATCTTTGGTCAATTGATGAAGAGGTTTGATGAAGATGGAGTAATTTGAGCTCAAATGAGCAAAAATGGAGGAGAGAAAGGGGGACTGCTGAAAATTTTCAGCAAAAGGGAAGGATGAGACTTCTCTCACACTCCTCTCTTTTAACACCCAACAAGATATATTACACCACACACCTCCGTACTAACTTGTGTAATGCAATGTGGCCCCAAATCACTTAAATCACACTTAAACTCATCACTTTTACATTATGCATATTTCCACACATTACCCCAATGTTATTTGAGAAAAAAATAAATAAATGTCATTTCCGAAAAAAGATAATGAATTTTACGAGTCTTTACATTCTAAGCATGAAACCTTGGAACACATGCTCCGGAACGAATGAATACCACCAACGCGTAGCTTGCGAGATTTCCCGAAGGTTTTGTGAAGGAGTTAAGGTTGGGGTGTGAGATTTTGAGGTTTTGTGGAGGTTTTAATGTAAAATCAATGGAGGAGGGAGAGAGAGAGAAAAAAAAGTCTGGAGAAGAGAGGGAGAGGAAATGTGTGTGTGTGTGTGTCCCCCACACCACATGCACCTTTAAACATAAAAGAAAATTACACCCCAAGTCCAAAAGTGACTTGTGTAATGCAATTAAGTCCCTATCCACACACAACACCACATAACCCAACACTTAAACATTTTAATTAATTCCTCGCGTTTACCCCAACATTATTTCCGAAAAGAAAATAATAAAAATTTTACGAGTCTTTACAGTGTGGTTCTCCGTTTGGGTCTGTTATGTCTGGGTCATGGAATTCGATTCATTTCTTGGAATAGTGGTTCTCATTCCCTCATACTTCTCAGACTAGTGAGGATGTTGCCGATATGGGGGCTTTATTTGCCTATATTTGCTGGTTCTTGTGGAAAGCTCGAAATAAATCGTATTTTGAAAGTATGCAGTGGGACAGTTCAAATTTTTTGGAGAAAGCCTCAGCCCTCTATTCCGAATTCAAGGAAGCATATAACTCCAAGCGTCGCCATCCCAATCCCTCCAATTCTACTCTTCATTGTAGGTGGCTTTTGCCTCCTGTTGGTTGCATCAAATTCAACGTTGATGGTGCGGTTAGTAGACAGAACGGTCTTGTTGGGGTTGTAGCGCGTGATTATTCTGGAATTATTTTGGGGACGACATCCATCCCTTTCCCGGGTTTGTTCTCCCAAAGATCTGCCGAGGCTTTGGCTTTTAGAGAAGCTCTGGTTTTTGCTGCTAATAAGGGACTCTCATCGATTATTGTGGAAGACGATTCTCTCCAGATTTTTCAAGCTCTTACCCAAGATGGAAAAACGTTCTCTGATTGTGGCTCTATTCTCTCGGACTGCTTAGAGCTTCTACCATTGTTTTCCTCTTGTTCATTTAAATATGTTAAGCGTTCTTTTAATAGGGTAGCCCATTCGTTGGCTAAGCAATCCCTATTGGGTGTAAGATCCGAGAATTGGGGGGGTCCTGTCTCTCAATTCTTATCTAATCTTGCCCTTTCCGATGTTAGGTCTTCGGACCATATTATTTTGTATGAATAAAGTCTTATATTTTTCCGTGAAAAAAAATATATCATGTTTTCACGTAATTTTGAAATAAAGTTTAAAAAGACGTGTTTTAATTAATAAAGTTAAGAAGCCCGCAAATCGGTTAATCAACCCTCCATGACTGTGAGCTCTTTGTTCCATTTGGTTTTTCTTATGAGTCTTATGACCGTCACTAGTGTTCTAAAGTTAGTAATTTCAAGTCCCACCTTAGTACTTTTTGTACATAACAAAAAATATTAGACCTTCTACAAGCAACACCAGGGTTCGAGCCTTGGCAGAGGCATTTAGGGTTTAGGGCTATGGATAGCTTCCAGACCCCTCTGAACTAACTCACTAACTCCCCCGCTAATGAATATCGAATGGCCAAAAAAAAAAAACTTGGATAACCAAAACTTGTCACATCATTTTTTTTAAATTAAAAAAATAGTTTTCGAAACTTTTTTAAAAAATAGTTTTTGGGACAAAACAGTTAACAAACAATTTTTTTTTGAGTAAACATAGTTTTATTTATTACAGGTTTTTCTGAGTAAAAACTGTTTTACAAAAAATTGTATTTTGAAAAAAATTGTATTTTGAAAAAAATTACATAAAAATATGTTATTGAAAAAAAGAATTTCTAAAAAATTGTATTTTGAAAAGAAAATGTTTTCCAAAATTTGAGATACAGAGAATAGGTCTGTTTCCAATAATCAAATTTAGTGAACTTCACATCTACTCAAACAACAGCCATAATTGGTTCGTTGCTTAGTTTGGTTATTATAATTTGAGCATTTTTTCGAACAAACATTGTTAATCTTAGCACCTTTTGATTTTGGTTGTGTCATTGAGAATGCCGAGAATCTCTCATGCTGTGAGCTTTCTCTGTTGTTTTTTTTCCCTTTTATTTCCTCTCTCTTCCTATGGAGGAGGGAGATGAAGATGACAACTGAGGAATAAAATGGATGAAGATGAAGGGCTCCATTAAGAAGTACTTGTAAGGGTCTTATTTAGGATGTGTAGGGATAAATTAACCATTACACGTTTGAACGTTTTTGTAGGGGTGGGCATGCTTGACACGAAAAATAAAATAAATCTATGTAGTTGAGCTAAAAATAAACGTTTTTATGAGTAATTGTATATATTAGACATTAGTTTGATGAACTGTCAAGTAAAAAAAATAAAATTTTAACTAAAAGTAGGACTTTTTGACGTGACAAGACAACACGAACCCGACACGACCCGAAACATGACACGAAAATCTAATAAGTTCAAAAATGTTATAGGAATTTATAAATAAAATTCTGATACATAACACGAAAATGACACGAAATAACCCGACGCCCACCCCTACGTTTTTGTCTTACCGGATGTTTTTATAATTGCTTAATTTTAAATAGAGATTGTGTGGAGAAAAGGAAAATGATTTTTCACACTCTTTTTTAATTAGTATACTCTTTTTTTGTCTTTCAGTGAAATTCAACGTGTAAATTTTTTATGGAAAGACAAAAAAAAAAAAAGGTGGACTAAAAAAAAAGGGTGTGAAAATCACTATCCAAATAAAAATGAGTAACTTAGGAAAAAAAAATAGAGAAGAAGGAAAAATAATTAAGAAAGAAATTAAAGGAAAAATTGAAGAGAAAATAAAAGAAAAGTTAAATAGGAATTTGAATATTTTTATTCCTCTTTTTTTGGAACCAAACAAAGGAAGAGAACATTTAAAAATTTTACTATCTTCCTTTCCTCAGCTTTCCCTAAAATCCAAACAGAGCATTAAGATAATGATAAATGTCAAAACTATTTTTGTTTTATTGTTGCGGAATTATCATTTGGCTAGATTTATGCTGGTGTGCAGTAGTATTACTCCTATTATTTAGCAGCAGTAAATAAGGGTTTGCAAATAGAATTGGCCATTACTCGTCCATGATCGGGGTTTAATTTTGAGGAAATTTAAGGGCCACCAACTCCGGCCTCGACAACCCCACTCCGGCCGCCTAGGGTTCCGCCACCGCTTCTGTTCTTGTTCTTCGCGTCCATGGTGGCGTCCCCTGATTACTTGCATTAGATTCTACGCGATGATGGTGACTACAAAGAAGGGGGGCATCGCCGTATCAAAAATTGTTAAATTGCTCTCGTTTTTGTTGTTGGTTGTGATTTCTCCGACTAGTACCGCCGCAAGCAGCGAAGAGTCTAGTGGAAATGACGACGGAGGTGGAGGAGCAGTATTCACTGTGAGTTACAAATTTGCGGGCATGGAGCATTCTCTTAGTGCCCTAAAAGCTCATGATAGCCTCCGTCACCTTCAAATGCTCGCTGGCGTCGACCTCCCCATTGGCGGAACCGGCCGCCCCGATGCTGTCGGGTAAACCCCACCCCTCCTTTCTCTCTTACACATACGCACACACGGACAGGCCATTAAGGCCAAGGCTGCCTCCAAATTTCTGTGACAGTACTTCTACGATAAGGCAAGGCTTTTCCATGGAAGTTAACTTTTGCGCGCTACAGTTGTTAACTCTTTTTAAACCTTAACGTCCGCTCCGGTAGAATTTTCCTTTCTATAATTAGCTAAGAAGGGTGAAAGTCAGGAGAACAACTGCAATTGAGTGATTCACCTTGTCAGAGCAACTATTGCTCTTTTGGTAATACTTTATTTTCTTTTGACAATAGAATTGACTATGGAGTACTTTATTGTGTTTACAGAAACAAAGAATTGTTCAAATTATCTCGTAAAATCCTTCGGTCAAACTACCAAATCAAAAGGCACTATAGCTGTCTACAATAAAACTAGAGGCATTGAATACTGATTGTATTTATGCAGAGGTTCAAGTGGACTTGCCACATTACCGATTTAAAATAATATACTCCCAGTAAGCAGCTTGATTTTAAAGTTGGATATGTAACTTTGCATAAGAAACAACAAAAATACATTTTCAATAGTTAAATTGAAATTAAAATTTTAACTTCTAAAAAGGCCTCATGTTAATATTCCGCCGAAGGCCTAGAGAGACTTGGACCGGCCCTGTGCAGCGGCGTGTGCACACCCTACAAACACTTATTTACATTTTTGGTTCATCTTATTTTGATGTTTGTTGTTGTCACAATGCTTTTTGGGTAAATTAGTTCTTTGTTTGCCGCACAACAAACAAGTATATGAGGGGATTCCATTTAGAGGTTATCTTAGTTGCATTGCTTGGCTTAATGAATTGGAAAAAGTGGCGTAATCACTCTGGTAACCTCTGGAGCTAGACCCTCCTCCAGAAGTTGCCCTTTAGTATGTACCATAGCCAGTTGGCCTCAACCCTTGTAGTGCCGACTCATTCTGTATTTGGTAAATCAAGTAGAATTCACCTAACCAACTCTTTAGTTAATTGCTGCATTTCCGTTTATTTTGACTTATTTTTCTTTCAAATGCCCAAATTTTGCAGGCTTTACTATGCTAGGATAGGGATTGGGACACCTTCTAGGGACTACTATGTGCAAGTAGATACTGGGAGTGACATAATGTGGGTTAATTGCATTCAGTGCACAGAGTGCCCAAAAAAAGGCTACCACGGTGTATGACTCTAGTTTACCATAAAGTGTCTTCGTTCTCGTTATCAGTAGCAACTTTGCAAACGTATAAAATTTGTTTCCTTGGTAATTGTTTTTGAAAACTTTTAGAAACTATTGTTCTGTGACAGCTGGAACTTACACTGTACGATCCAAAGGACTCCCTCACTGGAGCATTAGTTTCTTGCGATCAACAGTTTTGTGTGGAGATAAGTGGAGGTCCAGCGTCCGATTGTAGTGCTAATGTATCCTGTTTGTATACTGAAGTGTATGGGGATGGAAGCTTTAGTCTTGGGTACTTTGTTAAGGATGTTGTGCAATACGATCGAGTGTCTGGAGATCTTCAAACTAAATCAGCAAATGGAAGTGTCATCTTCGGGTACGTTTATGTCTCTGTGAGTGTACTCTGCCACAAGACATGTCATGTTCATAAAGCTTTTATCTTTCTTGATGTCTAAAAATGTGGATATAGACTGGTTTTGGCTTAAACATCCGATGTTTAGTAACTTAGCCGATCAACTTGGAAATCATGATTGCAGTATTTGTTGTTATGTACTTGGTGAAGAGTTTATGCACTTTTGGGGAATCTAGGCATCATACTTGACATTCTAAATCACACATATCATGACATCTCACAATCTTTATGCATATCGCATGCAATTTGAGGTTCAAGTATACTTTTAACTTTCCTTTTCTCTTTGTAACATTTCGATTTGGTTCTTGTTTTTTCCCACTTATTTCTCGAATTTAGTAGTAAGGATTACATGTAAATATTTTCTTGTGGTGTAAATGTGTCATTATTGCAATTTGTGCTGGTTACTTATAAAGTATGGTGTCGGCGGTCCTCAATTTGGTCTAAGTTATGGGAAGAATGTTAAGAGTACCTATCTAGGAAGAATGGAAAGAGTACGTATCTAGGCAGTAGGCATATTGAACAGGTGCTTGACAATGCAGTTCTGTTTCCCACAACGTTTGTTTAAATATCTTATGTTGGATATGCATTTCGCTCGCATAGGTAGGTTTGAGGGAAAGTTTGAATCCAAGTGCGGTTCAAAATTCTGCTTCTTGTTTGTTTTTGAATGGGTCATGGTGGGAGGAGTCTTTATCTCCTTAAGTCAGATTATCATGGGTACAATCAGCTGGTTGCGCAATCTTCATTTGGAAATAGTCGTGGCTTAATTCAAAGGACATGCAAGCGAACGTTCTTTTAAATATCTTATATCGGATTTGCATTTCGCTCGCATAGGTAGGTTTGAGGGAAAGGTTGAATCCAAGTGCGGTTCAAAATTCTGCTTCTTGTTTGTTTTCGAATTGGTCATGGTGGGAGGAGTTTTTATCTCCTTAAAGTTAGATTATCATGGGGACAATCAGCTGGTTGCGCATGCTTCATTTGGAAATGGTCCTGGCTTAATTCAAAGGATATGCAAACGAGGGAATTTACACTGACAACTTTCCACTAATTTGGAGTAAATTCTGCATCCTAAATTTTACTTTGATTTTTTGTTGGCTAAGTGGTGGATGGTGCAACCAGAATATTCCATTAGATATTTAGAGAGAGAAACTCCCAAAATGGGATACAAAGAGTTAAAAACTCTTGATTTTTTGGTGGCTAAGTGGTGGATTCCACAGGTGTGTGACGTCCACATAGTATGAGCATGTTGCTCTAAAGTCAAAACTAGGGTTCATATTTAAGGGTCATTACTTGAAAGTCTTTTATGAATCTTCTAAGTGCTTGTGTCAATGTGACCTTAACCTAACCATGATAATACTAGATTCTTGGAGTCTCTGTCTGGTATATGAGTTCTTCTCAAGCCCCTCCCTCCCCGAACACACATGAAAGCCAGAGTAGATTAGAAACTTATCATATCCAAAACGGGGATTTTTTTTTTTTGAAGTTCTCACTTCTAATGATGCCATCTATTCATGATTTAGATGTTAGGCTGGCGTGGTATGATGAGTATGAGACTTAGCTTTAAAAAGCTAGTCTATCGGGGAACACAAGTTTTGAGTTAACAATAGAGGGATGTTATAAGGTCTATTTTATTGGTCGAAAAACAATATTTGGTCTTTGAGGCAGTTTGCATAATCTGAAAACAAATTCTTAATACTCCCTCCGTTCCAAATTGCTTGTCCCTTATACTATTTTGGGGTGTTCCAAATTGTTAGTCCTCTAAGAAAAGTTAAAACAAAATTTATTCAATCTTCCACAATAACACTTTTACCAACAACCATCATTTCATTCAAAAGTTGAAAATATAAGGGCATTGTTGGAAATTAATGAATCTGTTTAATGTGAAGGCATTTATTGAATGCAGTTATTGCATGTATGCTTAAAAAGTTGGAATTCCCAAAAGTGACCAGCAATTTGGAACGGAGGGAGTATCAATCTTTTCCTATTTAGCTGCAATATGTACAAACTTACACTCATGCATACACGTATAAGATAAAATTACGTTGTCTGCAGGCCCATAGTCTTTTTAGTTGGTTGATTGTATAGATGTCTGATACAGGAGTAAGACCGTGACTCTTGGAGATAAGCCCAATTTGGTAATAAACCTGAAAACCGTGTCTTTTCTTTTGCGTAGCATTCTATACAACCATTCCAGTTTTGTGAAAATCTTTTACAATTTTTCTCCAGCATTGGAAATACTGTACAATGTTACAGTAAACGATTCTGAAAAAGAAAAATTTCCATGGAAAGGGCAAAAGTTACTTGGCACACAAGAAGTTAAATCATGTACTCCCTCCGTCCCAATTTGCTTGCCCCTTTTGGGAAAGTGAGTTTTTAAGGTGTGTGAAAACGTTGATTGTCTTTTATATTTTGCCCCTAAGTCCAGTCTATAATATTGTGGCCAATTTTGTGGGGCTAATTTTTTATGCGAAATGGAACTTGTTTGATAGACATCAATTAGTTTTATTATACAAAGTTTTGAAAATCATAAGAACTGTTGTAAAATAAAAGATAATGGACAAACTAATTGAGATGGAATTTAAAGGTAAAATTGGAAAGTGGCCATGTTTTGATGGATGTTTTTAGAAATTGGACAAATATTTTGAGATTTTAGAAATTGAACAAATATTTTGGGACATCCCAAAATAGAAAGAAGGACCAACAATTTGGGACGGATTGAGTATCTTTTTTTACTTGAAAGTTCGAAAGTAGATGTGTTTTGAGCTCTAATCAATCAAGAGAGTCTTGTCCAAAAGCCTATGGAAGCCTAGCTTTGATAACCTGTTAAAGCATCCAACTCAAAACCAATTGGCAATGAGTGTAGAGACTGCCCAGGCTCATATACTAGTTTTGGAGGTTATAATCAACCAGTATGGGACAAGATCTGACACCATTTGTTTAGAAGCTACGATATTGTTTCACCTACATTTTTTCCCCCCTTTGTGTAAGTTATTTTATTGAAACAAACCTCAATAGGAGCTAAGGGGCATTCCCCAGTACTCCAAGCTAGACAAAATACAGACCCTAATAGCATATGCTACAATGACCTGGCTTGTACCACCAACAACAAAGCGACAAACCAAAACCAAGACTGTATTTAACACAATGCAAACACTTTTTCATGGACCTGCCATTCCCTACAATTGAGCCTATTAGCACCTTTTTTCTTCACATTTCTCCAGGAAGTAAAATATGACCTAATGTCAGTTGTAATTCTCGCAGACCGCATCTTCAGCACCATGTGACTGCTTGAAAATTCTTGCATTCCTTTGTCACCGTAAGTGGTAAAGAACAGTAGCAAAAGACTAACTTTTGAATCAAATGATCCAAGCTACCTCCAGACTTGCCTCTTTCACCTGTACTTCTTTTGTTATCGCTGTTGTACTGTCTATTAAAATTCTTATTATATTGAAGTTCTATTGGTGAGATTCGTATTTACGGCTTGGAGAGGGACCTTTCATATATGTTGGTGAAAATAACATGGTAATGGGAGATCTTTGTGTATGTCTGTTAGTTTGTTACTTTTGTAGCTCTCTCCCTTATTCCAATCATGTTGAAGCTACTATGGAAACTCGAAGATAGCCTAATATAGTTAGAAAAGTTTTAGTACATCTAGGGAATAAATGATAATGCCTTGTTGTTGATGATTTATGATGTAGTATTTCTGATGTTTTGAGTAGGTGTGGTGCTAGACAGTCTGGGGATCTAGATTCATCTGATGAAGCACTTGATGGGATACTTGGTTTTGGAAAGTCAAATTCATCCATGCTCTCACAACTAGCTTCAACTGGTAGAGTGAAAAAGATGTTTGCGCATTGCTTGGATGGCATTAATGGTGGTGGTATTTTCGTGATTGGACATGTTGTGGAACCAAAAGTTAACACAACTCCTTTGGTGCAAAACCAGTATGTATTCGCTCCCTCTGTGATCTGGATGAGTGTTATGCACCTTATTTGTTCCATGTATTTGTCCTTTTCAGTTATTCATCGCTATGATGCCGTACCAAAAATATTTGCCAAAAGAAAGTTCAATATTGATTCTTAAAGTTATTATAACTGAATTAAAGCAATCTAAAGTGAGTGAATGGATGGAGAGGGGATCTAGGGTTTTGAATCCACCCTTTCCCTCATAACAATAACTACATCATAGCAGTTAATTATTCAAATCTCCCGGATATTGTTAGGGTTTGCAAATCCTCTCAGTATCACCTAAAAATATTTATGAATGACAACCGGCATAAAGTTGGACTATCTCCACCTACATGAATTGTATTACTAGTACAATTCTGTGTGTGGTTGTGCTTAAAATCCAGATATTAAACTGATTTTTTACTTGTCATACAATCCTGATTTGGATAATAGAAAATTGATGCATAATGGATATCACTCAGAGTAAGAGCTTCATCTACACCCTAGACAAGGAGTTTAGCCTGCCATGGAAGAGCGAATCCTTGCGTCTGTGACTCCTGAAGGGTGGAAGCCATCAATCTTCAGGGTTTGCTCTTTTGTAGCTCTCTCTTGCCTCCCTGAATATTTGACAACCTCAGAACAACCCAGGGTTCCTCCTTATATAGGGGCATGGAAAACAAGCGTGTTTCCTACCTGTCAGGTTGGTGACCCATAGACGTTTCCAGCAGAAGTAAAAATGTCTGTCTAGACTCGGTTATGTTGCATTCGGACGCTTGGCTACCAAGGTCCAAAACGCATTAATCAACCAATTTGAACTAGTGTGTTGCAGTCCGGAAGCTCGAGGCATTTTCGACTCCAATCCTCCTCCCAAGCTTCAGACCTTCAAGACCACATTATTTAGCTCCGAATCCGGCACAATCGATCTTGAGCCCTTGTACTTGAATAACAAGTATCAAACTCCAAGTAACATAATAAATAGACTAAGCAAACATAACTTAGGGGGCATAAATGTCAACACGTAAATGTCAACATTCACACACCTTTCAGTTTTGTTGGTTTTTCTGTTTCTATTCTATTGTTTATGGAGGATTTAGTAGATCTGTTTGACTTGTTAGCTAAACCTTGAAGTGTCTAGAATTTGTGTAAAGCAGTATAGCACAAGATCCAATATCTGAGATACCAAATTGTGAGCGTGTATGTACCTGACCTGCATCTTGAAAGAAATTATTCAATTATCTACTTGACATCTTTGCATGTTACACATTGGCTACAACTTTTAAAGTTGAAGCATGGATATACGTCCTGCTTAGCTCGTTACCTCCCTAAAGAGAATGAATCTATTTTCCTAGACAATCTCCAAAAACACGTCATTCAAATTGTTTGGCAAGTTTATGTATTTTGTGATAATCTTCTCTCTCATTGTTACCTATGAAAGTGACTGGATAACCTTATGTGGTTGGTACTAATTGAAGTACATATTTTCATGTCTTTGAGACCGAATCAGATGTTGTTAAGGGCTTAAATATATTCTGACAGACAATAAAAACTCAGTTTGGGGTGTCTTACAAACAATAAAGAAGAATGCTGTTTCCTCCAGATATCTAGTTTACTTGGCTATGCCACATGCATTTTGCTTTCTGTCTTCATGAACGTATCTGATGTGTTTTTGTAGCTTCTCTTCTACTTCATCCTGTAGTGATATTGCATGCATTAAGCTAAACTTTGTGTAATTTATCTTAGGCCTCATTACAATGTCAATATGACGGCAGTTGAAGTTGGTCGTGAGTTTCTAAATATTACAGGAGATGTCTTTGAGTTTGGAAACAAGAAAGGGACAATAATTGACAGTGGTACAACTTTGGCTTATCTTCCTCAAGTGATCTACGAGCCACTAATAAAAACGGTATTTCTCTCACATTGTTTTAGTTGTTTCATGTTATTAAATTAGTTTGAAATCCCTTCAAATTCTGACATGTTGGAAATTTTTTTCAGATACTCTCTTGGCAGTCTGATCTGAAACTACGTACTCTTCATGAACAGTATTTATGTTTTCAGTACTCAGAAAGGTATAGTGTGCAGTCTCATTTTTATCGATATTTTGTTTGTGAGTTTCTTATTTTTTACTTCGTTCGGGATGGAAAAATATTTCCAACAGATCCGAAAATGAGGTTAAATGTTAACCTTTGTCTCAAAAGTGTTCCTTAATGCATAAGCAAGTTTAAAAGTATTCCCTTTTGATTAGACTTTTCTGCTATGGAACCACTCAGTTGAAACATCTTGTACAGAACTGTAGTTTGTTTGTGGCCTGGTTCTTCTAGTAACAATCTGGTGTACCTTCCTTTCTTCTCAAAACCAAGAGAAGACACCTTAATTGTATTTCCCTGCTTCTTTTACATCGTTCATTTTGGATAACCGTAAGACTGATCAGTTTTTAGTATTTGTGATCATCTATTCTTTAAAAGATAGATTGGAGGAAGATGTGATGCATTGAATTGGAATTGATTGGCTAATATGTGATTCTAGTGTTGGCGCAAAAACACATTAGCGAAGAGATTGAAGTAGTTCATAGCAAGCAAAGTGCTCTTAAAGCACGCTTCTTTTGTTTTTTATTTCAGAAACTTAATCTGCATTTTTTAAAAATTTCCGTCCGTTTAGAAAATCATACCAAAATCATACCAAGTGTGGGTGAATATGTTCTAGAAGAAACAAAAAGGATTCTATGATTGTACACCTTATGGATTTTTTTTCATTGCTTATAATAGTACTCACCCTTGTAATGCTTCTTAGTCTTCATCTTCTAGGTCTTTTTTTATTCGACCATGTACATTAATATCATGTTTGTGAAATTTTTGTAGAGTAACGGTGCATTTGGCTCAACTTTTTGCCATCTTTTTGGTTGTGTTTTTATTTTTTTCTCTTAATTTACACTAGATTTGGGTCAAATTTTTACTTCACTTTGTTCGTCACGACGAGAGGCTAGGAAGCACCGACACGCTGGGGAGTGTGACGTACCCATATCCCGTTTGGGACACGGGTATGTCCCAAACACCTGTCCGACACGCCTTTGACCTTGTCCGACTATTATATCATTGTTTTTTTTATCACGATACGTGATGGACACGTAGAGACCTGAGCTGACTGCTGCTACCGCCTACCGCCATCGCTGGTGCTCATCGTCTCTGGCTCTCCAAGCAGCAGTCGACTGCTGCTCTTAAGTCGTTGTAGTGCTGAAGTTCTTTAGGGTTTCTTAGTTTTAACCTTTTGGCCTTGGGCCACCAACTTTTCTACTCTTTTGTTTTAAAAGTTGGGCCATTTATGTGACTTGCTACATTTATGTGGACTGAGATAGATGTTAATTGTTTAGTTTTGGACCAAAGCTTTTTTTAAAGCTTTTCATTGTAGTGGCCACAAAGACAAGATATATACCAAATTTATTTTACTTGTTTATGGGATGAAATTATTTTTAATTTTCTACTATTTAAAATATACATTTATATAATTTTACTAAAAATAAAATAATATTCAACATATCCCTGACGTATCTGTGTCCTAATTTTTTGAGAAATGACGTGTCCGCGTGTCCGTTTCGTGTCCGTGCTTCTTAGATGGGAGGAATTGGAACATCACATTTTTACACTAGATTAGTGTTTTTAGCGTCAGTCTTTAGTCATTTTCTAACAAAAGTTTTGCATGATTTTTTATTTTGTTTTTGCTACCCATTGTGGCATTGATGATGCCTCTCTCTCTCTCTCTCTCTCTCTCTCTGTGCTTGATGAAGAGTTGTTTACTTGAATGCTGTGTTATGAGTTCTTGACATAGTTGGAAACTGTTGTCTAATAGAAGTTTTACATGATATCTTTTTGTGCTTTTGCTATTCATTGCAGCCTTGATGATGGGTTTCCTCCTGTCACTTTTCATTTTGAAAGTTCACTTTCTTTGACGGTTTATCCACGGGAGTATCTATTTCCCTTTGTAAGTATCCATGTGTTCCGTAAGATGCCTGCTAGCACAATTATTTTGTTAGCTTTGCTTACATGCCAATGGGAATGCTTTTACAAAACTCTCATTAGAATAACATTAGGTGCTTATTTTCTTACGCAATTGATAACATGGATAAGAAAATGATTTCGGTGCCAGTTTAAATTTAGCGACCTATGATATTGATTTGTAAACAAAATACGGGAGATTTGGAATGTAGCTTCTTATCTCAGACAATTGATTACCTTAAAAATGTGCATAAATGTCCTTTCTATGCAAATGATGGGTTGGTGTAATAGAATATGATGGCTTTGAGCATGTGGTCACAGGTTCCCATGTATCATGTGTCATATAGCCCAAGCTATTGGCCAAATACAAAAATAAAAGATGCATGGACTTCTCGTCCCTCCTTTGTGGTACGCCACGGTGGTAGTAGAATCAGTAGATTCGCTTACATACCCGCTTCTAAAAATTTCAGTTTTATGACCTGAACTCAATAGAAAATCCTTTACTTTAAGACAGCAATCCTCGTTTGGTACTGAAAAGTAGTTGCATGTGGATATTACCTATTTTAACAGAGAATGAATTACAAGAAAAACAAGAAAAAAGACCCAAAGAATGAAATGATCACGTTCTGTCATCAATAATGTGACTTATTCTGCTGTTTCATGATCATTAAGAATTATGCAAAATTTAAGTTTTATGAAATATGTGCCAGTTTGGGACGATGTGCTAGATGCAATGGTAGAGGAAGTAATCTTTCCTGGACATTGGCAAACATCGTATTCTGTCTCATCCAATATATCATTGGTGCTATTTGGCTTTCCTTGATTACACAGTGTAATACACACTTACTGGTCCTGCATGTTTATCCTGCAGATTACTTTTCAATGCTAATTCAATGTTTACAGGAAGGCTTATGGTGTTTTGGTTGGCAAAACAGTGGGATTCAATCCAGAGATACCATGAACATGACCCTTTTTGGGGGTAAGCACCAAAAAATTACACATGTTTGTTAGTCTTGAGTACTATTGCTTGAATAGTAAGGGATTGATACTTTTATTTTTGTGATTTGGCTAGGCATGAACCTTCATTTTTGAAAGAAAAAAACTTTGAATTTGCATAGTGCCGTTAGGGTAAGGTTTCTTCATTCAGAAGATCAAACTAATGATACACATTTCCTTCACGAATTTCTTAAGAAAGAATATGCAGAATAAATAAACTTAAGGGAACTCATACCCTGATATGGTAATCTCAGTGTTTTAAAAGGCTCTAGGCAGACTTCGCGCCAGCTGCCATGGTCCCATTACTCCGCTTGAGGCATGTCACATGCTTCATCATAGGCGCATGCCTTTTAAAACACCATAATCTAATTTTTCAGTTTTAGGTTTTGAAGGTCATTTTTCTAGTTTTAGAGTAATTTACTTGATCAATAGCTGTTACACCTCACATGTTATCATAATTATCATTTTATGTTTTCTGTGGAGACGTCTAGATTCAGTTTTAGCTTCTTTTCCACAAGGTAAAAAAAAATGTTAGCTGAATATGTGGTTAAACTCAATGAAACTGGTTGTTGATTCTATTGCTACCAGACCGAGTCGTCTTCAATTATTCTAGAACCTGAATTTACTTCAATTGTGCAGATTTGGTACTCTCAAATAAGTTGGTCTTATATGATCTTGAGAATCAGCTCATTGGATGGACCGAATACAACTGTGAGTGTATTCATCCTTTTTTTCTTTTGCCATTCATGTTAAATAGCTTTTTGTGGTGCTTGTTTTATACTCATTGGAGCTAGCTAAGTAACAACCACATGGAGAAAGCCAACACGAGGCTTTTCAAATTATGGATGACATAATATGCCGAGAAATGTTAGAAGTATTTAATATCTGAATCATAAAAGAGGACACAAAATGCATGAGAAATGTTATAGATACATATTTCCTAAATTCAATGGATGTCTTGCCTGACAAGTCTCCAATAGCAATTTAACTGAATTAAAGGCTACAAAGATTTAGTCTCTGAATCATAGCAGAGTACACGAAATGCCTGATAAATGTTATAAATATATTAATCTAAATTGAATGCGACTGTTTTAGGCATGACTTGTATATGTGGTTGATTTTTTCAGGCTCTTCAAGCATTCAGTTAAAGGATGAGTCGACTGGATCGGTACATTTAGTAGGTGCCCACTATCTGTCTCCTGCTTGGAGGCTTAGCTCCCAATGGTCCATAATCTTCTTGTTGATAACTGCTCTGCTGCATGTTTTGGTTTACTGAAGTTCCACCTGTAATTAGAAATCCAGATGCAAGTAGTAAAGGTAAAAACCATCAGAAACTGACGGAACCTTACACAAAAACAATTTTTTTTTTTTTTGGGTTTGTTTAAAGTTTTTGGCAACTTTGGGTTAAGTTTTTGCTCCCATAGTTGATGATTAGAGACAACAGACATAGATTATATTGGAATTGTGTAGTAGTCAGCTGAATTTAGTGTACATGCTGTATGTATAAAAGGATATGCATGTAATAAATCATTGGTCTTATCATAAGCAAAATGGCGGTAGTTTTAGTTTCTTCGGTGGTTTTTTTCCGCCGCCTGTGAGTTGCTTCTTTATTTGCTTTTTGTGCACCTTTCTTAACTATTTCATGGGACTGGTAAATGTAGAAGTGACCAGTGTATATTGGCGACCAGTCATTCGAGAAAGCATATTTGCATCAATAAGATGACAAGCAAGTACGTCTGTTGAACTAACGCTACGTTCGTATCTTCGATTAAACAAGGGAATTTATTTAACTTAATCATGGGTATTCATTTCTACCGAGTAGTTGAAAAAATGTTCTATTTTGGAAAGAGATGTTTGTTGATTGTATGGCAAGATGGAGGGAAAGATGAAGGAATGCCTTTCAGAGAAGAATGAGTTAAAGAGGCAGTAAAGAACTCCCAATTATATGAATCAGTTGCTCTCCCAAGCCATTTATCCTATCAAAAACACTTTTATGGCAGTGGAGTGAAAGGATGATGATGGTGGGTTACTTGATAAGGGAGAAGAGCCTTGTTACGTATAACACTATTTTGAAACTCCCTTCTCAAAAATTCTCCTCAGGAGCGTGTGATCCAATCGAGTCGTCCATGTTATAGCCCTAAACGGGTAAATCATTCTTACAAAAAAATAAATTGGTCAGATATTGATAAGTGCAAGATTCAAGTCAATTGATTAACAAGAAGAACTTTCACATTTCATTTTTCTCAAGAAAGATGTATAATTTTAATATTGCTACCAATGCCTGATCAACTTGAGTTTTTACATGGGTAATATGTATGTCAAGATGTACAAAGTAAACGATTCAACTTGAAATTCTATTTGTGATTTGAACCGTTCATTTTGAGGAATGTTGAGCATGTCATTTGTTAAAAAAATGATATTGATCAGGCATTGGTAGACACATGATTGAGACATATTTATCTTACAGTTCATTGTCTAAATTATATATTGGTCATCCATTTTTGTGAAATAAATGGTATATAACAACACGACTACCAATATCGAATTAATTTGATTTTTTGAATGAATAATCTACTCAACATTCTAAAAAATGAATTGTTCCAATAACAAATGCATATTACGTAGGCCTCACAATTGGGGGCACTAAAGGGATGCAGTGCTTTGGGGTGCTACGAGAACTGTTCTTTCCCCTTCTCTAACTGTACAACCATAGTTACCAAAGTGCGGTAAAATTGAGAGGGCGTTTTTTATGTAACAGAGCCTCTAAAGTGTTAAAATGAGACCACAAAATGTAAAATTTTATCATTAACCGATATCATAAAATGTAAGGCTAACGGGGAGTTTCCACTAAAAATATCATATTTCCACTTTAGTCATAACTGATTGTAGTTTCTGCTAAATGGTATTTTCGTGATGTATGTAAGAATAATGACTTGTCTTCACCTTGTAGACAATTGACAAAATAAACCAAAGAGCCAAAATGTAGATGATCGCAAAGTGCCAAATGTAGATGATCAAAATAAACCCTGCAATGCTAGGCTAAATACAATTAGTCTACATAATGCCTTCCCCAATCCCAACAAAAGCATCAATAATCTCAAGAATATCCAATGCCGAACCTTTACTCCCGTTAAACCCTCCAAAACCTCGATGAACCCTAATCAGCAAATAATATTGTAAACCTCTTCATCCCTCGCCGCCTCGCCTACCTCTACGGGTCGACCATGACCCAACAAATATATGTATGACAACCCACCCTTGTTTCCCATTTGCTAAAATGAGAATCCCATAAAATCAATGAGTTGATTTTAGCAAATGAGAAAACCATTTGCTAAAATCAAGCCATTGAAGCAAATGGGAATGAATTGATTTTAGCAAATACTTTTCTTAGTGTAATTAAGCATGTTTATTGGTTAAGCGCGAAAGTTTAATGTTGATAACATTTTAAGGATCAACTATCTTAGGTATACTTATACTGAGGCAGGGTGGTGGGTTTAGTGATACATACTTTTGTTAGGGCATCTCTAGTGCACTGTTTAAAAAAGTACCTCAAAGTGCCCTTACCTAGCTAACTAAGAAAAACTCAAAAAATGCTTTCTAATGCACAAAAATTGACTCTCTATAATCCTAGGTCGCACCCTTCACTCCCTAAAGTACCCCAAGTCACTACCTAAATTTAGGGAAAGATATAAGGGGCGAGAGAGAGAGAGAGAGAGAGAGAGAGAGAGAGAGAGAGAGAGAGGAAAAACTAAAAGATAATGACCATATATAGGTAGCCCATTAAAGTGCATTCCTCCTTAGCTAGCTAACTAAGTTCTTAACACATAAAATAGGACCCCACATGTGCTTAGGTGTACACTTAAGGAAATATTTTTTAGGTAGTGCACTAGAGATGCTCTTAAGCTATATTGGCTCCGTGAGTTATGCATATGAGTATCTTCCTATCCATTCGTGGCCGGAGAGTGGCTCTCCCCCCTTCACACCTTATAACAACCTCTCTCCTCGATAAAAATCCTTCACTCTTTGTGGAGGTACAATTCAATTTTGCCTATGGACATCTAGTACGGATCTGAATGGATTTGGACATTCCTCTTCGATGTCACGCCTTGATTTTCACAAACATAATTTGATATATTTTCCACGTGGAGGTCAACGCCAACCACGATCAAAGTCAAATACATACCCATAGTCAAGAGAGACCAAATGTCTTGCGTACCCAAATCATATTACATAAACTTCTAAGGCTTACAAGTTTGAATAATGACAAATGTATTACAAGTTACAAGTTAATTTTTTCCAAAAATAATACTAAGTCAAGATGATCCAATAACTTGTCCAACGAGCTTTCAAAATAATGGTGTCATGCATGCACATCCATACGCCAAGCCATGATCATCCTTGTTGAGTACCTAAAAATTATAAGGGTGAGCTCACTAGCCTAGTAGGAAAACATCTATCGATTCTAAATGGAAATGAGATGCTTATGAGGTGCAACATAGGAAGGGAAATCACATAAGAAGAACCAAAGGAATCACAATAGCTCTAAGAAGGATACACGATTCAAGGTTCCCCAATTTAGATCAATTATTACTCCGTCGTGTCCAATACATATCCGACACAATACACGTGTTCTCAACGTTCTCATCATGCGTCTTATTTGTTCATTTCATTTAATATACTCCGGGCATACCATAAAGGCCCCGTGTCACTCCGGGCATGCCATATAGGCCCCGTGTCACTCCAGACATTCCCTTTCGGGTCCCGTGTCATCACTTCCATATTTCCATCATCGTTTCATGTCCATTAATGTCATATTGGTGTCCATGCATAATCTCATTTCAAGTTAACGCTCAAATCCCCAATTCAATCGGTTATCGCCAAGCTAGTGTCGTTAAGTGTCAAACACGTCACACGAACCCCGAGGGAACTTAAGGACTTGTCAAATATACCACATTATACTCACGACAAGTATCTCAAAGTGTTTCAAGTCGCTTAGGACAGATATAGTGTGTGCAACGTTGCACGGACGAAGGTCAAAAGGGGCAAAATAGGCCAAAATTGGCCAAGAGGGAAAGTGGAGGAGTGGATCGATCCAAAAGGGTCTGTTGGCTTATTTGAGCAGAGTGGATCGATCCACTCTTGCTCTGAATCGATCCAAAAGGGGTTTTTGGTCCGAATTTGGCACAACCAAAGGGGTTTTCAATGGAGTATTGGCTCAAGGGTCTTGTGATGGTTTAGATTGGCACATTTGGCCATGGTGAGGGGTTCAAACAACAAGCTAACACAATGTATCATCAATCTACTAAGTTTAAGAGTTTCTCCCACATTCAAAATGGCACAAACAAAGCAAGGAAAGATAGTCTTTCATTTTGATCAAAATCAAAGGAGATACATATGGATTTGAGTATAAGGTGACTAAATTGATTGACTTAAGGATCATGGGAGAGAGCAAGAAACAAATATTACTCATCACCAAAAGACTAGAAAACAACCTCAGAAGATGATTCAATAAGAACATGGTAACATTAGACTAAGACAAGGTTAACACATGCATAAACCCCTTATTTATATTGAGAATTGAAGGATATCCCCCTACCTCTTGCGATTAAGCTTAAAAACACCTCCAAATGCAAAACCCTAACCCTAGCTTCAAACTCCAAGTAGAATCCTTCAAACTTCGGAGTTAAACGAGTGCACCAATGCGTAGATCACGAGATTTTATGAAGGTTTTGTGAAGGGGTTAAGTTTGGAAGTGGAGATTTGGCTTGGTTGGTGAGGAATAGCCTTGAGAAGTTATGGAAGAGAGAGAGAGGAGGAGGGCCGACCAACTATGGTTGTGTGTCTCTCTTTCTTTTCACACACCACACAAACACACACACATATCATATAATCACACTCCAAGTCCAAATGTGACTTGTGTAAATCAAATGCACCCCAATCAACTTATATATCACTTGAAATCCAACACTTAGTCAATTTCGACATTTTACACAATTCCTCATATTACCCCAGTGTTATTTATGAAAAATAATTATAATTTTTCGGGTCTTTACATTCGAAACCTTCCAATTCCTGCAAAAACAATCATCAGTTGATGCCTATTCGGTGAAATTTTTTTCGATACCGAATGGGTACCAACTGTCCATGCCGAGCACGATCTTGTCCGTCCAAAAGTGTTTTGGACGGCCTAGATTGATTCCCTCTCTCTCCTCTCACCTGTCCACTCTCTCTCATCTTCCGGACTGTTGGATCGTGCTCTGGACGGCTGAGATTGCCGAGCGGGTACCACGTGGGCAACACCCACCCGACATTGAAAAATTTCTCCTATTCGGTTGTACTCAGTTGACACTTCAATGCGAAAGTTAGTCCAAACTCAAGAAATGGAAAGTGCAGATCTCTTTGGTGAATATGACATACTTTTATAAAAGCTTAGTTCTATACTCCTCCGTTCCAAATTGCTGGTCACTTTTGAGAATTCCAACTTTTTAAGCAGACATGTAATAACTGCATTCAATAAATGCATTAACATTAAATAGATTCATTAATTTTCAACAATGCCTTTATATTTCAACTTTTGAATGAAATGATTGTTGTTGGTTACGGGGTTACTTTGGAAGATTGAATAAGTTTTGTTGTGATTTTTCAAAAGGGACTAATAATTTGGAACATCCCACAATACTATAAGGGCGAAGAAATTTGGAAGGGAGGGAGTATTATATATACAATGGTCTAGACCTAGGAAGATACTAAAAAAATATAAGAGAGGAGATAAAAAGGAGTAGGGAGAGGGGACAAGTGATGCGAGTAGAATGCTTGTAGAGGGAGAGGGGACGAGTGATGAGAGAAGAGTTCCTGTAGAGGAAGAAATTGAAGAGAGAGAACAAAATTACAAAATTGACAACAGAAAGTACCAGAGAATGAGTGTTACAGGTAGGGGTGCACATAAACCGGGTTGGACTGGATTTGGGTCGAGCTTTACATAATAATGAGACTTGTTCAAACTCAAGTCCGGCCCATTAATAATCAGGCTTAATTTAATATGTCTAAACCCAATGCAATTAAAATTTTAATTTCTCAAACCAGTCCAATAAGCCCATTAAATTTTCTAATGCGTATCACAAAAATGAATTAATCAACCATGACGATTACAAATTAGAATTCACAATCGTAATAATTATAATTAAAGTTCTAAGTTCTCACAAAATTATTAAAGTAAATAATTGTTAAATGAAAAAAGAAGAAATTAAAGAGCAAGGAGACAAAGATGAAATCTACTCTTTAATAAGAGGAAATGCACCACTTTACGAAAAAAAAACCCTAAGCAGTTATAACAGTAACAACGCATATATAAATATATCATATTAAAATAAAATAGTATTTTAATCGGGCCTGTTTAGGCTGAATCTCAAGAGATTTTTTCAAACCCAGCCCATTTAGTAAACGAGCATAAAATCTCAACCCAGCCCTACCTTATCCTATGAGCCTAAATATTTATTCCGAACCCTAAAAAACTGGATAAGGTTGGGCAGGCTTCCGAGCAAGTGTGCACCCCGCCCCTAGTTATAGAGTGTCCATTGTCCATTAGCAGGACCGGTACATTAAATGTTTAAAAAAAAGGGTATTTAAATACTTTATTCCAATGTACATATTACAAATATATTTACAACAATATAAAATGCAAGAAATCTTATACGTACCTTATTATTTGACTATTGTTCGAGCAATAAATTTATTTTTACAATTATATTATTATTACTATATAAGATATTAAGATTAGGCTAATTTAATATGATTCTATCATTCATGTGGTGTGTCAACATTTAAAAATATTTTAAACTTGTATTCATATTTTTTAACAAACAATAGTACTGACGTTATTATAAAATGTTCAATGACAATTTACTAATCTCATCTCTCTCATTATACCACCCAACAATTATTCTTATATTCGTGTGCCTTTGAATATTAATTTAAGAGTCCAAAAGCAAAAGCAAAAGCAAATCTCAGTGGGGGTTTATAGAACGGCTCTCTTTCCTCTTCTGTTCGAACCGTCCAGAATTACCGTAGACGTACTTTCCATCTGACGACTAGCACTTATCCCCAACACGACTTCCTTCATAGCTAGTCTCTCAAACCCCCTTCGTTATCGCCATCAGGAATCTCCTTGCCTATCTTTGATCGGCCATGGCGGCCGTAATGCGAATGGTTTTGGGATTGCTTACTTTTGTCACTGTCGGCATGATAATAGGTATTATTATCAATTTGACTGACTTCTTAATGTGTGCATATATTCGTACAAGGGTTTGAGTTTGTGGGTTTTTTTGCCCTGTAGTTTGTTTTATATCTGCTATAAGGCTCCGTTTGTTTCGGGCGGAAAACGTTTTCTGGAAAACATTTTCCATGAAAAACCTTTTCTAGAAAAGAAAACGTTTTCCAATGTTTGGTTGTGATATGAAAACATTTTCTAGAAAACATTTTCTGTTGTTTGGTAGACATGGAAAATCACTAATATGATAAAATGAACAAAATCCAGCAAGAAATGACATGCAAGACAAATAAAAACCAGATTAACCACCAAAGCCAAGTCGGTAACTTCAGTTCTAATGAACCTCATAACTAAATTTTAGTTCAAAGCACTTTCTACGCAGGGTAAAATGCATCAAATTGCTAAAAAATACCAATAACTTTTGCAAACGAGCTTCCAATCAACCAAAATCTAGAGCACTACCAATGTCTAAGGCTACTACATTAACTTTACTCATTCATGTTAAAGAAGCCCTCCAACCATGCCTTTCGGAGCCTCACATTCTTGACCATAAACGCCTTCGCAACCTTTTCATTTTCAACCAAGTGGTCAAATGCTGATGAAAGTGTCAATTCATCGAACCCTTCTATCTTCATAACTTCATCATAGAGCTCTTTCACATCAAGTCGACCATCACCGAGTTTCTTAATCGCCAAAGCAACTTCTCCAATTTGTGCCGATAACTTGTCATAACCCTCATCCTCATCACGACTCCTCTTTCGGTGAGATCTTGCTTGAGACGGAGCCTCACTTGAAGATACTGTGCATTTCCCTTTTGATACCTCGGCGACACCGATATCAGTCGAGTCTGATTCAGCAACTGTTTCTTCCTCTATATCATCAAAAGACTTTGCAAATTCACCTGTTGCCATGTCTTTCCCAACAACTAAAGCCATCTCATCATACATCTCAATTTTCTTGTTTAAAAATGCCTCATGTTCAGGGTGTGCCTATAAACAAGAAAGTAGACAATCAAAACCCATATATATTAGAAAGAAACAAATGATGAATAAATTCAAAAAAACATGATGATTAGTGTAAGTTTCATACCGCAATGTACTCATTAAACACCTTCTCGCCACAAGTTATCATCCTCAAATTATCATCCCATCCAAACCCGCTTTTCATATAACGAAGATCAGAAATTATCTTCCATGTGCTTTTGATAGTTTTTAGACGATTCTCCACGTGTTTAGATTGGCATTCAACCTCATATTTCTCAGCAATTTCTTTGGCTACTCTGGCAAATGATCCGGGCCTAAATGTGTTGGATGGTTTATTACCTTTTGTGGCTTCATCGGCAAGAACCTTAAGCAACAAGGATTGCATGGGTTTTGACCACCTAAAATTTTTCCCTTTACCTTGCTTCTCATTGTCTTTTTTGGGTGCCATTGCTGCATGAACAACCACAACAAGTATGCTTAGAAACCAATATTACCGCAACAACTTAAAAATGGACATGCAAGGCCTTGTTGGTGCCTTCATAGTTCATACAAGAGAGAATAACATACTAGAATCTTAAAATTACTGCAGGAAATCCAATACTCTTAAGGAGTCCGAACTCAGAAAATCTTTGGGGCTGAGAAAGATTAGTCAGTCACCCATGCCCCACTACTGGAGGTCTGAATCTAGATAAAATATATAACATAACTGCAACGTTTCCAAAGAAGGCTGGGTGAATGACATAAAAATGTAAATACCGCCAGATAAAGGAAGTATAAGGTTTTATAAGATGCATACAATTATCACATATAAATCTAGAAGGCTTAACTACGTTAACCTGTATAAGAGCAGGTGTTTTTAATTGTTACACTACAAAACAGGAATACATACGGTAAGTATTGAGGCAAATCAGATGATAATGCTTAATATAATATCATTTAGGCAAATCAAAAGGCAATCTGAAGTAGGAGTTCATGCTACCTCACAACCCACTCACTTGGACCTAATATACCACGTGGAAAGACAAACAAACAAGAAAAGTACCTGAATAAATACAGTGCACAATATCAAACGTAATGAGGAAATACTACAAGTATGGTTGTGTTGTAGACTTGTAGTATTTTCCCTTTCCTGCAAATTCATGGCTTTTGTGCTTAACCTGGTAGGTCTACCTGGTTATGCTGGCAGCTACTGTGTCCCCATAAACTATATAGTCCCAAACACTCTTGTGTCTAATGAATTAAAAGCAAGTACCAAATGATAGAAGGAAAAAAAAATGGTTGGACCTAACAGGATGCGAACTAGTTGTGATCATAATTTGGATTGAACTCAATTTCACCGTCTAATTCTGGGATTTTTTCACATTCAGCTCAATTTCACAAATCATATGGGTAAAGTCATCTCAGCTACCACAGGGCCTCATTACCAATCCAAGAAAAGTTTGCACCCAATGTCTTAGACATTTCATCAAACACGTAATACCCCAATCCGTACACACCGTAATACTACCAAAACACAGACTCCAACCCAGATCTAGGTTTCAATTTGAGCTTTACAAGGGGCCTAGAAAGAATACCACCTGACCAACAGCTTATCTATTCTTTATCATTAATTGAAAAGCAAAATATTGTCAAACCCATTTGTGATTTTATCTTCCAGACGTGATACGGAGCTGAGCATTACAATTCCAATATAAATGAATGGATGAATCATTTTCTCAAATGGATATGAATCAGTTTGATTTCGACTGAATCACAGAGTGTATTACGCCACTTTCATCTTCACGCCACGAATCAATCAAACTAAACAGATATGAAAATCGAAAAAACAGGATAACAAATTCTGAAACAATGGTAGAGTAGAAAAGGAGGGGGGGAGAGAGAGAGAGAGAGAGAGAGAGAGAGAGAGAGAGAG
>JAXBDA010004871.1:0-26893 GCA_036023075.1 Gaultheria prostrata
TTGAAT
This sequence comes from Gaultheria prostrata, assembly GCA_036023075.1. Classification (NCBI taxonomy): domain Eukaryota; kingdom Viridiplantae; phylum Streptophyta; class Magnoliopsida; order Ericales; family Ericaceae; genus Gaultheria; species Gaultheria prostrata. Next base: position 7 of record JAXBDA010004871.1, read on the forward strand.
TTAATAAAAGAATTTCTATAATTAAATTTCTATAATTTTTATAATCGAATTGATTTTATATAATTTCTATCATTTTTTGTATCTATTTTTTGGTTTTTGGCCCGTTTTTCCATGCCTCGTGCCGTGCTAGAAAGTAGAAAGTACAACCGTGATGTGTCGTGCCATGTGTCGTGCCCGTCCAACTTCCGTGCCGTGTCGTGCCGTGCCAACTTCCGTACTCGTGCCCATCCTACTTTCGTGCCGTGTCGTGCTGTGCCAACTTCCGTGCAGTGTCGTGTCGTGCCAACTTTCGTGCCGTGTCGTGCCGTGCCAACTTCCGTGCTCGTGCCCGTGTTGTGCCGTGCTAGAAGTGTGTCGTGCCGTGTCGTGACTCGTGCCCCTCCCAATTCGTGTCGTGCCCGTGCCGTGCCCGTCGAAGATCGTGCCGTGCCGTGCCAGTCCAAATTCCGTGCCATGCCTGCTCATTTCCGTGCCCGTGCCGTGCCCCGTGCCAACTTATTCCGTGCCGTTTCGTGCCGTGCCAGGATTTTACCGTGCCTGTGGCGTGCCGTGCCACCTTCGAACGTGCAGTGCCCGTGCCGGGACCGTGCCGACCCGGCCCGTTTGACACCTCTACCCATCTATATCAATTTCATGGATCCACCACTAAAAATTTATAGAAAATAATTTCCAAGAAAAGTAAGATGTCCTCATATAATACTCCCATCGTTCAATAAAGTTAATCCACTATAAAAGGAAATGTAGTTTTTGAAACTAAATTTTAAAATTCTTTGCATCAAATTAAATTTTTTGATTAATTTAAAATTAGTGTGGAAACTTTTTAAAGTAATACACGAATGTACTTCGTCTTTTAATCCAAAAATTGTATGTCTTTTCATTGCTACCAGCTGGAGTGTAATAAGACAGAAGAAGACTTCAAAACGAAATTTATAAGAAATAAGATGTTTCTTTTTTAAAACCATAATAATTGAATGTTCTGCGGGAAACTAGTACTCCCACCGCCCAAAAAGTTGATCCATTACAAAGGGCATACAATTTTCGGATAAAAAAAGAAATACTTTCGTGCCTAATTTCTTAGATTTAATTTCTTTACATCAAATTAAAGAGCTCAATGAGTACTTCATTTTTGGGAATAAAATACTTTATTTTTTTATTCAAAATTTGCACGTCTGTAATTCTTTGTTTTGAAAATAATGGAGTATCTGAATGTAAGTTGTGAGGATGCTATATTGTAGAGGACCTAGAGGTGGACTACAATAGTGTGTATATCAAACAATTTTTTCCGGTCAAGGATGATCTACTCAGTAAACTTTATACAAATTGAATAGTTTAGATCACAGAGATGAGATTTCAGTGAAGCTCATTGAAGTGCATGCACTACACCCCGTAATGCATTAGCGCTACAGAAACTCCTTAGTTAGATTAATTGGGCGCGCGGTTTAAACTGTACTGGATTGGTTAAGTCACAATTCACATTTGCAAGATTTGAAATTTACAGAAGATGGGACAGAAGCGATCAAGTTCCGTGCAACAAAGGCAAGCATTCAGAAATGTCAAAATTTGACCACAAATGTTGTTGAAAACTCAAACTTAGCATTTAGGACAATGACAAATTACAAGATATACATTCAAGAAACTCTTGAACTATATGATATGAACCAACTTAGACGGTGATAAGGATGAAATGACCACCCAGGTCAGGTCGGGTAAGGTCAGGCATCCTGATCTCCAAGTGGAAGGTCAGGCACAATAAGTGGAGTGTCCAGAGCAGGTCGGCGGGCCCCCAAGGGGACCCGACACCGAAAGACCTGAACGACTAAGGTCAGCTCAGTGGATAGAGGTCAGATAATCCAGCTCAGGGACTCAGCTCGACTGAGATTAATCACCTCAGGCTTGACTTTCATGAAGAGTCCAGGTCATACGAGGACTCTAAACTGGCTACACCACCTCCTACGGGAGAGATAAGCACAAATTTCCCACGGGATAGCCATCAACAGTCCATATGCTGACTTGAAAGCTTAATCCTAACGGGATTAATTAGGAGTCCTAAGGCAAAAGGGCACCGGTAATGCCAACCAATAATAGATCAACACGACTTAATCCTACTACAGGTGAGATTCTCCACACTCCATGCCTATATAAACAACCCCCTCCCATAGGAGGCAAGTACGAGACTCTTGCTATAATTTATGCAAAGTTCACACCCTTTCTTCCACACGACATATACTGACTTAGACATCGGAGGGTCCTTGGTTGGCACCACACCGGTGTCCTTTAGTCTCATTTGTTTTGTAGGTCATCGGATGAGCCGTGCCCAAAACTACTTCATCAGACGGTATTTGGGGGATTCTGGACCAGGAATTTTGATATTGGATTTAAGCATAATGGATTCTTAAAACAAACAAATAAGGAGCCATAAAGCTACTTTTAAATTCTAAATCTAGATTCTAAACTATTAATGACTATTCTAACCTTAATGTTTTTAACTATTTACAAATAAAAAACCTACTCAAGTAACCATACACTTATTGCACTGCGTCATTTCCTTATCAACGACTATGTGCAATGTTAAAGAAGATAATATTGCATATAGATAACTTTGGGAGAGCATTTTTTGTAATGTAATTGAGGGATATGCATCGTACTTATATTTATATATAGTGTGCAATACCCCAATAATTTTTAATAAAAAATAATTTCATAAATGTTAATATAATTCACAATCTATATTCACCATAATAATATATGTCAAACATCCAATTAATGTGCGTAGCCCGCGCGTGTTGCCGATCGAAAAAAAATGTAGCCCATATCAAAGTGGTACCTTTACACACCCAAAGAGATGTATGAAGCATTCTCCTCAAGAAAAAAAAAATTCACATGGTCACTGTTGTAAATATGACTACATGCAATGGTTATAATGGAAATAACAAGATTTGAAGTGGGAGTAACGTGGGATGGTTGAGATTTTGGTTAAACTGGAGCCTCAAATATTGACAAGAGAAAACATTCTTTACACCGTCGGTGTAAAATTTCCATTTTCCACCACCACCATATGTGGGTCCCACCATGAGTTTATTGTTTTGATCTGAACCGTTCACTTTGTAAGGCCCGTTAAGTATTGCATCCATGCAAAAAATCATTTTGATCCGACATCATTAGATATATAAAACTTTGAATATTGTTTTGCGAAATGGACGGTCAAGGACAATTTAACTTTAAAATCCATGACCGTCTATTTTACAAAAGAAAATTCAATTTTTGACATACCTCTCGATGTCCGATCAAGCTAATTTTTTGTAGGAATGAAGTACTCTGCAGGCCCCACAAGATGAACGGTTCAAATCAATATTTAATATACAATAAAGCCCACAAAAGTGGTGGTGGAAAAAATGAATTTTACACCAGCAGTGTAAAGAATGTTATTTCTATTGACAAATGAAGTATGCTTGATTCCGTGGGGAGAAGGTAAACTCCTTTTTGATAATTTTATAAAATTGGAAGGACTCAACCGCAAATAATACAACAACATTTGTATAATGGAAATACATAGATAAAGGAAATTTGAGATTCCCACAAGCAAATGTTCTCGCCCCACTTGTGCTACTACGGAGAGGAAAAAAGTGAAATCTTTTGTACAGCCTAATTCCGGCTATGGTATTTCTCCTCTCACTATTTATTTACTCTCTCCCTCCCTTTTTAAATGTACATTATAGAAATACGTGTAATTTCAAACCTAAGAAATGTATTTTGTATATAATTTTTTAATTTATTTTACACCAAATTAAAGTACTTGTTCAGTACTTAATTCGGTGCACAAAAATTTAAAAACATTCTACAAAAATATATTTTTTAACATCCATAAAAATACACATTTCCACGATATTTAAAAAGGGACAAAGGGAGTATATTTTTAGGATTTTAGGTTGGGAGTCAAAGGAGTTTGCGTGTTGGTGTTGAAGAGGTTTTTAAGGAGAAAAGAGAGAAACGTCAAAGGATGCAATCATTGTGTTTTGAGTAAAATATGTTTGTTCAGTGGAACATCTCTTTTTGCCTCTTGGCTGTAGAGTTTGGTTTTGGGGTTTTCTTTCTGTCTAACCATTTTTCTCTTGTATGGGTTTTGTGTTGCACTAAAATTGGATTAACCCGTTTTTGAGGTTGCCCACCTTTGAAGCATTTCCACATATTTGGATAACATATATGTTGGACCGGCCTTCTTGCATGACATGAGAAAGAGAAAGCTGCCCACAAGTGGGGTTTCATTGTAGAGACCTGGACTTTCAAGAAACCCAAATTATATTTGGCTATTTGCACCAATCAATTAAAAAAAAAAATCTTGTATTAGGCCATTCTCCACCGTGGTAAAATTCTATAAACCATATGTAAGATCAAATACCTTAATCCAACCTATCGTTTTTTTTTTTTTTTATCGGCTTAATCCTACCTATCGTCGCGTCTCGTTGGGCAATGATAAAGGGAAAATATTGAATAAATATAAAATGCACAGAATATCACTAAAAATATAAATATTTGAACTGAATTTTGCAATTCAGTGGAGTCAATTGTTAAGGAACAAGAGTCCCACATTGCTTAAGAGTAGAATGACTGATCAATTAATATATGTTGGGACCTCTCCACTCATTGCCAATTAATTTTGAGATTAATATAAAGTTTCCACATCAATGTGACTTCCCTTGCTAAACATCACTCCCCCGATGGTATCCTCATCAACATCTCTTGAAGACCTTAAGGCACGCGTGACTAATTGGACCCATTTTTGTTGGGTAAAATCAAAGGACTTGCAATTGTTCTAGGCTTGGCCCTAGGCCTAGGCCTCTCAGAATTGATGCACCCGAGGCCTAGATTTTTCTCCCAAAATTAGGATCTATATTGAGAAAGTAATTTGATCACTTACTCTTAGAGGTGGCAAATGGATGGGTTTGGAAAGGTTTGAAATGGGTCATGGGTTGAATATGGGTGGGTCAAATATGGGCTAATAGTTGGCGGGTTAAATATGGGTTGGGTTGAACATGGGTCTCCCTAGACCCAACCTAACCCAACCCAACCGGTTTATGTTTGGTTTTCCCAATTTGATGATATTCAATTGGACGTCATTCTCAAAAATTGAAAGTCACGGGTTCTATATAACCACATATACGTGCTCATCGGATATAGTCCGATTTGAATTTTTTTTTTTTTTGAAAAAAAAAAACAAAACATATCACTAGTCGACTGTTACAAAAAATAAAACAAATTCGATTCATTTTTTATAGTCTTGTTTGATTTTGGCTGTAGTGATTTCAATTTCGATTTTAGGCAGAGAGAGGAAGAACCCATGTTGATCAGCGTTAATATCAAAGAGGAGAGAGATAGAGAGACAAAGCAATTATAATCTGTTTAGTTGATATCAAAGAGGAGAGAGAGAGAGAGAGATGACCGAAGAAGAATTACAAGCCATCTATTGACACTCTAATTTGTCCATTTTAGTTGGAACAAAACAAAACATTTCAAACAAAATATATCACCGTATTCCATAGTTTCCGTTCTCGGTGCTTCTGACCATAGTGGCGGCAATGAATACTAAACCATTTTAGTTGGAACCCATTTTAAAACCATTACCCACCCATCTAAAACCATATATCAATGGGTTTAAATGGGTGACCCAATTACAATCCATATTTAAATATGGGTGAATTTGGACGGGTTATAAATGAGTGGGTTTGGGTGGGTCCATATATATGGGTTGAGATTGCCACCTCTACTTGCTCTCTTATTTATGTCAATTTATTTGTGGCTTTAGATTTTGTGAAGATTCTTTCATACACATTATTATTTACAAAAATAAATAGAGGTCTGGTACAACTCAAGTTTGCCTAGGGTCCCAAAATATATAGGATCAATAATGATACATACACACATTTTCAACCACACACAATCACACACCCTCTCACATGTGGTGGGGCCCACCCCATGTGGGACCCACAGTGGGCCCCACCACATGTGAGAGGGTGTGTGGTTGTGTGTGGTTGAAAGTGTGTGTATGTATGGGGCCCACTGTGGGTCCCACATGGGGTGGGCCCCACCACATGTGAGAGGGTGTGTGATTGTGTGTGGTTGAAAGTGTGTGTATGTATCATTATTGATATAGGATCCCCTGAATCATTAGCAAGCCACATTCATCAATTGGACGGCATTGTCAGCCAAATGTAACACGAAATCTTTGAAATAAAATAGCAGGTTTGGATGGTTTGTAGAAATATTTAAGCAGATGGTCTTCCTATTATTTAAATGGAAAAAGTCTTAATCATTGTGATCAAACATTCTGAGTTTGTCCAAGACAACATAATAAATTGGATTAACTTAACCCCAATTCGAGTAAGTTAACATTTCTACCGGCAATAATTAAGTAGACATTAAGAGTTGCAGTAAGTGAAAGGTAAAATGATGTAGAAAGGGAAGTAGAGTATGCGCCAATCATTCTAGCATTATGATCTCATTTTCCTCTTCTTGACAAGGCATCATTTTATTTGAATCAAAGTGGGGTCTACAGTGCTGGTGCTAAGTAAATATCTTGGGAGAAATTATGAACTTACTCATGTGTTTTGTCGAAACAAAAATCCCTAGTGTGACTGTAATCTGAAGTGAATTATGTTGAAATTCGGCTCGATTTTTTGTCTGCCGGAAAAATTGCCCAGGCAGGATTCAAAACCGCCCGGGCAGGTTTGGCAGATTTGGTTTGTGTCGGTTTCTGGAAAAACCGCCCAGGCGAGATTCAAAACTGCCCGGGCAGCCCGGACGCGCAGAAAACGCGCTTCAGCCAGTTCCTTTCCGATTTTGGACTTCGTTTGGACTTCCTAAATATTTGTTTCCTTGTGGGTTTGTGACTTTGGGTGCAAGAAATTTTGTTTGGGCAAGTATTGACTTTTGGAAGGATTCTGTGACTATAAATATAGTCTTGCTCTCTCCATTAGGATTTGGACTGTTTGAGTGCATCCCTTAGAGAGGTCCCTAGGGGGTCTCATATGAAAATTAGGATTCTTGGTTAGATCTTCATGGTTCTTTGGTTGCTGCCTATTTGGCGGGCTCGGGAAGATCTTTGGTTTGCGTCTCTTGGTTAAAAATCTTAGCGGTTAATTTTGTGAGATTTGATGAGAGAGAAAATCTGTTCACTGAGAGATTCCATCTGTATTGGGTTTGGTAAGAGAACTTGTAATTGGGGTTGGTGAATGTCTCTTGCGAGAGCTTTGTTTATTTGTCACCATTGTAGCTCTTTGGAGCATGTTCTCTTCACATAGTCGAATCGTCTCTCGTTTGCTTGCCCCTTGGAGTAGGTTTACATCCGTAAACCAAACCACGTAAATTTTGGTGTCTTTCTTATTTGTCTATGCTTTTGGTTTGGTTTCTCCCTATTTTTGCATATGCTTAATTAATTTGTTACTTCTCCAATATCATGACCATCAATAATCTTGGGTTGTGGTTGGGTTCTAAGGGGGCTCGCCACACAACAAACTATGTTGGAAAAACGATTTTTTGTTCAATGGAGTTTCTGGCAAATTTAATCCAAAAATTACAATTGCCCTATGGGTTAGGATAATTAGATGGTCTTAAGTGTAATTAAAAATATAATTAAGAAATAAAACATAATTAAGAAATAAAACAATTCTAGGTTTTTTTAAAAAAAATTATGGGGTTGGCTACTTGGCCAAATTTTTCAAAAATGAGTCAGAAATTATTTGTTTGGTCATGAATTGAATGGGGTCCACCCTAACCCCTTTAATATTCTAACTTCGTTTGGGTTTTCGGAACCGGGTTTCGAAAATCCTCCCTTCTTCGGTTTCCCCAATGGGTTTTCTGCCTTTTTATTTTTAGAAGGGTTTTGAGAACCGGTTCTCAAAATCCCATTTGGGTTTTCCACAAGGATTTTCAAGGATTTTGAGAACCGGTTCTCAAAAACCCTTCCAAACAAGGTGTAAGTTTGCCATTGAAATTCTCCCACGGTCCCACTTCGATGTGTTCGTAAGAGAGGTAGTGAGGACAATGTTATTACACGTTGGGTTTTGGGATGAGGGGGTCCACTGGCCCAATTTTTGCCAGGTCAAAAAGCAGGTAGACAGAGTGGAAGGGATGGGGTGGGGCCTGGGTGGGAGGCAAGTCAAATTCAAAATCTTCCTTCCATTTCAAAACAAATTTTTGAAAGATCTCTCCGAACACAATGATATTTCGGAAAAAAATGGGCCGAAAATCCGGGCCAATACAATAGTGGCATATGCAGTGCAGGGCTTAATAATACTCCGAAAATCAAACAAGTCAATTTGTAAGTCAGAACTTACAGTTTCAGGACATTCTGTCTCAAAAACAAATTTAACGGCCGCAAGGTTTAGGTTTGTGGCCGCAAGGTTTAGGTTACGACCATGAAGCCTGGTTTGGCAGGCTTAAAGTCAAAGTCAACATTTCTGGTCACGGTAGTGAAAATGACGGTGGTGAGGTAGGAGTAAGTAGTTATTTTACGGCCGCTAAGTTGGACGTTGTCGTCGTAATGTCCGTATGTGGCCGTTAAGTAGTTGTATTTTACGGTCTCTAATTTGAAGCTGCCAGGTTTGTTTTGGCGGCTACAAGCTCGTGTACTCGCTTTCTACAATAAAAGTTTCAAAAATACACTACTGTATGTTATAAACTTCTAGGCCTCATTCTCCATTCATGTGTTTGGCTACCTCTTTTTCTAAGTTTTCGTTTTTACATTTTTGGCTGGAAATTGCAAAATATATTCTGTAAACATGTGTTTTTTATTTTTTTTTATATTAGAAAGGAGAAGCCAAAAGTAGGGTGCAATGAGCTTTTCAACTTCTCATTTTTTCACTTTTCTTATTTTGATTAACAAAAAAACCTACAGAATGTATTCTGCACATATCTCTCAAACACTAATCTGTTGCAAAATACATTCTGTATATTTCTCTCAAATACTCTACCAAAATCAAAATATATTCTGACCATAACCAATAAAACAAAAAAGTCAAAAAGTTAAAAATGAAAAGCTGAAAATGAGCCACACAAACATCCCTAAATGTTTTTTTGTATGCATTGCATTACTTAATTAAAAAAACAATAATGTATTAAAATACACGAAAGTAAATCAATGTCTAGAACAAGAGAGTGGATAAATTGGAAAGTATAATAAATTACAGAGTTGACAATAGTATTCACCTTAAAGTACATCAGCATATATATTAGCTACCTTGCTTCACGTATGGGTAAACTATCAATGGCGGACATTATCAGCATATTATATATAAATAACAATGAGAACGAACCATAAAAGTAGCATATTAAGCCACTTTTAGATTTAACTTTCGTTGGAAAGTGAGGCTTTTTTTCTCCTTGGTGCAAAACTTCACCGCCAATCCAAAGCCCACTTTCTATCGAAACATGCTCAAACATATGCGATTAGGGTGGAAATGGAAATTAAGGAAAATCCAAGATTTTCAAATGAGAAGTTTTGGCTCCTCAAATTGTGTCCATTGCGTAATATGTTTGACTAATTATAACTTGGTGTAAGAATTTCAATAAATATATAGACGCATACCTCATAAATCATGACGTACATATTTTCTTGAAATTTGGGACCGGGTTCGGGACCAAATCGGATCGCCCATGTGGCATTACCCGGTAACCCATTTATTATAGAGTCCTAACTTATCTTGGAGTTAAGATGGAAGAGGCTGAAGTAATTCTATTCTCTTAGAATTATAGTTCATAATAATGTGACAAGAATATCAATCCTTGAGTTCTAGAAAACTCTCTTTCCCTAGTTCTCTCTCTCTACCATCATAGAACGATTCGAAGCTTTTGCACCATGAACTAAAGTGTGATACTCAAAACTGTAGTATTACTCTATCACTAGGAGTTTGTTACGGTTTGAAGATCAATGTACGAAGCATGTAATCCATCCACCAAAAGATCCGGTTTGATAAAAGGTCACTAAAAACAACCCGAATTAACCACCCACTTCCGCATTTGTTATTGAAAGTTTACCTATTTTAAATCCTAGGATCGAGAATGTAATTGAAAAATCAAACATTGTTGGCAATTTATAGGAAGTTTGTAGTACTATTGATCATATCTTATATATCATTCAACGGTTCAACCTCAAAGTTAGTTCAGAGAGAGAGACGATAAAGGTGAATTCATGTTAGTCTACCTTATTACTCCTATTTCGGACTTAATTCCAACAATTTACGCTTATACATATCGGAGATGCCCACATCACACAGTACACAAATTGTACTTTTATTTGGGTCTGTGAAATATCCTTCGTATGTGTTAGGTTTTTTGAAGCCTGATTCGGTTTAATATTCGCTTTGCTTTGATATTGTAAGGCTCTTCTATGCATTTCATTACCTAGTGAGTGTGATGAATAGAAGATTTGCATTAGCTGCTGCGCATACCAAGTATTTTATAACTTCGGGACGATAAAAAAAAAAGAAGGGTATTTATAACTTGGGTTTTCAGTCTCTTTTGTTAATTAGTTTTCGCACATTGTGTCTTGGCCGATTCCTCATAAACTTATATGAGAGGATCTCCTACCAATCTTCAAACCTCCAAAATGAAGAACAGAAGTGACATATCAAGGAAGGATTTTGTAATTTATGCCCCCTTATCCTCATAAAGTTAGTACTTTTTTTGGAGGGACTCATCCTCCTTTTTGTCATATCCATTCTTCAAATTTATTTTGGTTCTTCAAATTTGAAGACCAAAATAAATTTGAACCACCAATTCTCCAAAAAAGAGGATGAGTCCCTCTAAAAAAGTGTACAATTTTTTTAGCAAAAGATGGCATAAATTACAAAATCTCTCCTTGATATGTTATTTTCATTCTTTATTTTGAAGGAAAGAGCATCGGTTGGAGATGCTATGAAAGAAAACTTTAGGAAAGGAAAGGTATAGATGTAATTAAGATGAAAGGAAAGGGAAAATGATTTCTTTTTCAAATTGTCAACGTTCGTCACACGGATGAAGTTTCCTCCAAAGTCTAAAGCAAGTCATGGAACAAAAAAAGCAAAGACATTGTTGAGGAAAAGAGCCCACCTTTCTCGGCCATGTGAAGAAAAGAGCCCACCTTTCTTTTTCCTATATACTACTTCCTCCGTCCATTTTATAGTGTATACATATCTATTTTGGAATGTCCCTTAAAAGTATGTGTTTTGAAAAGTTCGTGGGTACATTTCCAATTTTTTCCTTAAAAGTAGATTCATTTTTAAAAAGTTAGTGGGTATTATTATATTGATAAGGGTAAGTAATGGAAAGTAGATGTAAAAGTTGTAAAATTTGATGTGAGAGAAAAATAGTTGGAATTCTCAGCTAACACACTTAAAAAGGGACGGAGGGAGTATAATTTTTTTTTTTTTTTTGGTCTTTGAACACAAAAGCCCACCCATCATCAAATAGTACTCCAGATCTTGAGTACTGGGCTACTGTTGGGTTTAGTTACTGGGCTTCAACTTGGGTCATCTGTAAAGAAAAGAGAGTCCGTTGGTTTTACTTGTGTAGGACATTTACCTATCTCTATTAGGCTATTACCATCGCCAAAGTGAGGAGCTTACGGCGTGGGGCCAAGCGATCTCATTAAATAAAAAAAATAAAAATAAACTTAATAAGTCTATTTATTACTCCCTCCGTTCCAATTTGATAGTCCACTACAAAACACGTGCAATTTTCAAACTAAAAAATAATCTATTTACCAAAATAATTTTTTTAATTTTTTGCACTATTTTAAAGTTCTCAATGAGATCTATTAAACAAGATCCATATTGATTAAAAAATTATTTTTGTAAGTACATTATTTTTCAGTTTTTAAAAATTGCACGTATTTTCGTAGTGGGCTATCAAATTGGAACAGATGGAGTAGTATTTCACAAATCTGAACTTATAGCAATACGAAAGATGTTTGAAAGACCAATGGGAAATATGATATTTGTGGTTTTGCCATTACCAAATAAAAAGAAATGCAGTGGGAGGGAGTGGATCTCGAACATGGGAGTTTTATAACCCCCCTTGGTTGTTATCGTCCCTGCAAAGAGATGACAACCACTTTTGATGTTTTATCTTTTCTCATCTATGAAATATTTCCTAATCTTTGGAAAAAAAAAATAAAAAAAATAAAAAGAAATGCGAGTCTAAGTATTTGATCTTATGTTTTTGAAAATATATACCAAGATGCCTGTAAAATAGAGTGTTGTTTGATAAAGGTAAAACTGAAAAAAATTGTGTTGAAAATTGCTGAATAATTTAAAAGGAAAAGTTGTTTAGTAAAAATATCAAGAGATGAATTTGAACAAATAGTTTGATATAGATATAAATAAGTAGTAGTTATATTGTTTGTAATTTTTCTTTTTCTTTAATTTTTCTACTAGCCGGCGTGTGTGGCGGTGGACTAGTAGTGGTGCAGAGACGGTGGGTACATATGGTGGTGTGATTGGGAGATAGTGGTGATGCTAATTGTGGTGGCGGGTGGTGGTGGTTGTAGTAGAGGTGGCGGTGGTTATGTGTTTTTTTCCGCATGAGTTACATATAAGAAATTGTGTATAATTTTCCGTAATGTATGTACTGTTGCTTAAAAGAAAAAAGCATTAAGGTCCTACCGGGAGTCGAACCCAGGTCGCTGGATTCAAAGTCCAGAGTGCTAACCACTACACCATAGAACCAACTGGACTGTAGTTTTGAAATTAATTGTTATACATTATAGTGACATGAAACTGTCTTCTGCCGTTGAATTAATTAATACAGATACACATATTTACTGCAGCCTGCGAGAATGACAGTCCTCGCCTTCTTCTCATTTATATAATTCAACAACGCTACACACACAACAAATTCACACGACCATCTCACCTAAAGGTAGAGCCCACTAGGGGTGTCCACGGATCGGATCCGGATCCGATCCGATCCACTCAAAGCGGATTATAATTTTTAAGATCCGGAACCCATCCGTAGGTGCCATACGGATGGATCGGATCGGATCAGGCGGATTTGACAGATTAAAGAAGGATTATTTCGCGGATTGAGCGGATCGAATGGATCCGATCCGGTCCGGTCAAAACGGATTTGGATTTTTAGGATCCACAACCCATCCATACATACCTCGGATGGATCAACGGATGGTTCGGATTGGCGGATCGGATGATCCGCTGGACAGCCCTAGAGCCCACGTATGTACCCATCTCTATGTGAAAGTGTTGTGTTGGATTTGTTGTATGTTTAACTTTTTTGTTTATAATTACAAAACAGCCGCCGCCGTCACTAGTAGTCTAGTACCACCACCATCACTAATCCATCCACTGGCGGAGCCAACCAAAAATTCTATTCAGAGGGGCACCTCATCACAATAAAAAAAATTCACAGTGAAATATAGGGAATAAAGAAGCACCAAGAACAAAAGTTTAAACATTCTCCATTAGACACAAAAGTTAGTAGCATGATATTTTAGAACACTTCTAAATATAAGCAAAAAAAAAAAAAACTAATTATTTGTTGGTAATTTTTTTTACAATTGACCCAGACAAGTTTTCGTTTTCCGAAAGTTTTGCATAATTGTTTCGTTACTAATCCCATAAAAACATCTTGCTTCATGTATATTGCCAGTGCCGGCTCAAAGACTCTAGTTAAGTTCATTTTTGAAGAAATCATAAAATTATGATAGCTCGCTTAACTATTTGGTTCTTAATCTTTATAACAAAAAAATTAAATCAACTGTAATAAAGTTCACTAAGATTGTTTTTTCAAAATTAGTAAAACCGTGATCAATATATGTACTCCTCTTGTCCCATGTGGAAAAGAAAAAAGAAAATGGTAAGCCATCCATAGAGGACATTGTTTCAAAATTAATGAAACTGTGATCAATATATGTACTCTTTTAATTATACCGTGTGAAAAAAGAAAAAAGAAAAAGAAAACAGTAATCCATCCAAAAAGGAGAGTAGCGCAAACCCCAGACATTTGGGGAGGAGAGATCGGCACTTGGGCCACTAGATCTGATGAATTTTGTGGTAGAAAAAGAGAGAATTATATTATATATAGTAAACTTTGAAACGGGTTCAAAAAAAAAAACAGTAGGTGATAAAAACCCTGGCTGTGATGGCGATATTGGTAGTGGTGCGGCAATGGAGTGGTGGCGATGGAGTAATATTAGTGGTGGTATGGCAAAAATAAAATAAGCACAATAACAGAAAGTTAAAAAAACATTAAAAAACCAAAAAAACAAGGGATATTTTTTTTTGATCGGTAAAAAAAAAAAAAAAAAAAAACAAGGGATATTAAAGCAAAGAAGTAAGCTATTTGAACACAACTGATACTTGTCAAAAAAGGTTGCTAGAAGTCTTACTGGCAAACAGAAAGTCTTCTGTAATACAGACACACTAGAGCAAGCAGAATTACAACATCCGACTATTTTACTCTAGAAAATTAGAAAAATGTCACAATCTTCTGCTAGCATTCTTCTAACTGTCAATATACACACCATTTTTTTTTTCTTTTGTTTCAAAAACAAAATTTGGAACTTAAAAATGTAACAACTTCAGTCCCCAAGTCCCTTTCTACGAGCCTCAGCTCTCACATAAGTTATGGGATGAAAAAAATTCACACTCCAATTGTTTCTTCATATACACCGAGTCTTTAGCCATTAGTGTGATCGAAAAACCCTTGACCATTTTGCCTTCTTTTTTCCCGCCAATTCTCTCCCCACATCTTGGCCTCTGCAACAGCTCTTTCCCTATCCAGGCCCCTAATAGACATCTTTACAGTTTCTTTTGGGGAGTCATCTCTATCAGATCCTTCAAAGTCAAATTTTCGTCCAGACCCTCCACCATCTTCGTTCTTTGAAACCCTTCCAAGACCTCTATCATCCTTGTTTCTTTTCTCATCTTTATCCTTGGTATTTGGGTCATATGGTTGGTTCACCAAATAGGAAAGGGCAGTAACGACATCTCCTATTAGAGGGCGAGCAGCAGCCTGTTCTTGGATGCACATAGAAGCCACAGCTAGAGCTTGGTAAAGCCCCCTCATTGGATACCGACCCTGCAGTTGTGGGTCAGCCAATTTGGAAAACTTTCGGCGGTCATTGAACAAGGGGCGAGCCTGCAGTCACGGGAAACTCGCCTCTGGTTAATTACGGAAAGAAGTACTAACATTGACTAGCGTAGCTGAACAAATATGACACCCAATATTGATAAAAACAAATTGAAGACTTATTGAGGTGAAAGATGAAATTTGTTTTTGAAATCTGACATTTGAAGCATCGTTGGGGATGCCCTTAGTTAACCTCTAAAATGATCAAGTGATTACCCATGCAATCAGGTTGTGTTGTCCTTGGGGTCGGGTGCTGTCAATGGCTTTCCGTCCAGTAATAAGCTCTAAGAAAACAACCCCAAAACTGTAAACATCAGATTTAACAGTCAGTTGTCCAGTCATGGCATACTCAGGAGCACAATAACCATAGGTGCCCATGACCCTGGTCGAAACATGTGATTTGTCTCCTGTGGGACCAAGCTTTGCGAGTCCAAAGTCAGAAAGCTTTGAGTGATATCCTTCGTCCAATAATATGTTTGATGACTTGAAGTCCCTATAAATTACTGGAGGGTTTGCTTGATCATGAAGATATTCCAAACCTTTGGCTGCACCAGCAGCTATCTTCATCCTCGTGTTCCAATCTAGTGGTTCTTTATCTGGTGGAAGATCTGCAAAAAGATCATCGGCAAATATTAGCAACTTTTCTTTTAGACTTGTACCACTTGCTCATGAGATCTACATGTTACCAACCGAAATGCCAAATGCCTAAATTTGGTATAGTATTCTATGTCAAACTACCTATTCAAACTGTATCAAGTTCACATACCTTAGAGAGATTATTTGATCCTATGAATGCATCAAGGTACATGCATTAGCCAATTTTTCAAATGTTGCATTACCCATTTTCCCACTAATTTCCACTTACTTGACAGGCTTTTATATTTCATGCAAGCGTTGGATATAAAAGACTCATAAAGTAATCCCAAGCAGCTACAAGCAGAATGCACCAACAAATAATTATTTTAATAGTAATACTACTAGCCCGAATTTTGGACTTGATGCTCAACAAGCAGCAAAGCAACGACATTTTATTATTTCCAAGGTCCGACACAATAAAACAGCAAATGGAGATCGGAATTACATAAAGATCAATTGATTAGAATCTATGTAGCACGGATTTGGACACGGTTACGGGTCACGGCAATAAAATGGTGACACAGTAATCTTTTGTTTTAATAATTTTCTTACTTATGCAAACCTACATTGTAACCAATGTTTTAAAAACCGGACCGGCCGGTTCGACCGGTTGGCTCATCGACCGGCCCTTCCTCCGGTCCGGTTATCTTAAAAAACCGCTCTTAAATTAGAACCGGTCTCCAAAGTAGAAACCACCCCAAAATAGCGGTCGAACCGCTCAACCGGAAAAACCGGCTGCGGGTCACTTAACCCGGACGGTTAAATTTAAACTGATAATTCTTTCCTTTGTGGTCCCTTCAGCTGCCACGTGCAGAGTTGGAACACGTTATTAAGGCCTTTTAAGAGCCCAACTGCAATTCTCATTGCCCAAGCAGCCTTTTAAAGAGGCAAAAGGCTTTGCTGACTCCATATCCCACCGATGTGGGATCGGAAATAAACGTAGTGAACTCACTTTAAACCCCATTCCTCGTTACACACTATTTTTTCAAGCTTTCTCACATGTATTGTTTATATACTCTTTTTTTTTTTGCAATATATATATTTATGTATATTTATGACGTCACGGTTCGATAGCGGTTCGACCGCGGTTGAACCGGTGACCCGTCCGCCCGGTCCCTTCTCCGGGTCGTTCTCCGGTCCGGGTTTCAAAACATTGATTGTAACCACTAAATATTTAGATTAGGACTCCTATCGATTGCATTTTTTACGATGGTGTATGCCTATAGACTTCCCCATATCGTTTGTGTTACATCTTTTAGCTCAATACTTTTGAAATTACCAATATTCACCTCAAAAAAGCTTTTCAAAATTTCAAATATCACCCTATCGTGTCACCATGTGTGTCCCAAGCGAGTTCCCCCATAAAAATTTAGTGTACACGTCCCCGGAGTGTCTGTCACGGATATAGTGATCTCTAAGAATGTCGGCACTTCATAGATTGGAATTAAACGACAAGGATTGCAAAGAAAAACATGCATCGTGTGGTCCATCTATCACAAACTTCAAAACCAAATAGAGTTGCACACTTGCATAGCAATTGCAAAGAAAAACATGCTTCTCTTTTGTGCTTTTCTCAAAAGAGATGTATATCCCTTCCTTGAAAAAACACAATCTATTTGCAATATTTGGACAATAAGCCTTAGCAACATGCAGCAATTTTTCTCACTGGAAACTATTGAAAATAGCCTTGCTGTAGGATACAAAATACTCAGTTTCCTCCTTTTTGCTCACCACAACTGTTCATCTCATCTCATAACTAAACCACGCCTTTTACTAAGACCATAGCGCCTGAACTATCTAAGCTGCAACAAAAGATTTTTTGATGACTCAACCGTTTGTTGTATATATTTGGCTTTTATGTATTTCTTTTTTGGTACACTAATCAAACACTCTTTTAACAGGGATCAAAACCTAAAAGTGTCCAAACCCCACCCAACCAAAAAATCACATTAAGGGTCCCTGGAATCTGAAACTATTTATTGTGATCTCAGCCTTCCTGATCGGAAATGTCCATCGCCACTCAAGTTCCTCCTTTCCAATTGTACAACATAACAACAACATGGTCATCACTCCTAGCTAGTTTCATTACTTAACCGCGTTGCTCTACAAAAATTCTCGATATCAAGCATTGAACTCTTGTCATATTGTTTACAGCCAAAAAAAGGCTGACATTGAGCATAAGTGGACATCAGAGGTCTAAAACTTCATGGTCATAACTTGCACATGGTGTAACACGTAACTGGAACGAAAGGAAAATCTTGCAAGGTGTAACACGTAACTGAAACAAAAAGAAAATCAGAATTGTATAAACCGACAGTGCGTAGTGAACAGATACCATGAAGATGATCTTCCAAAGATCCTAATGGCATGAATTCATACACAAGAAGACGCTGGTCCCCATCAGCGCAGTACCCAATCAAATTCACTAGATTAGAATGGTGTAAAAGGCTGAGCATGAGAACCTCCACGAGAAATTCCCTGTTACCCTGAAGCCCATTTCTGTCCAATTGTTTCACAGCAACAACCTGGAAAGACGGGCATATTTATCAGGAAAAGCACACAAGAAACAACCAAAAACGGCAGAGGAATGTTTACTTCTTAAAGGTCTAACACTCAAAGCAAGCAGCTAGTAATACAATTCCAAGGGAAAACTATAACGAAAATTCATAGGCTATAAGGTACAGAAGGTTGAATTTAGCACTTCCACATATACTCAAGAGCATGCCTTTACAATAGCCGACCCAAATTAGTTAGACCGGCTCGATTTGGTTTGGCTACTCTTTTTACATAAGCATGTGTGATATACTGCAAACAATGAAAACTCTTTTGCCTTATTCGATTGACCGGACATGTAGGGAGGGGATTTGAAGTTCCATAGGGTTAGTAATATCCTCAGACTAAGAGTGGAAGGGGTGACTAATATCACATCCCAATGTTTTGGGTGATGCACATCTAATCCCTCTAATATCGGGAATGTGGTCTCCTCAGATTTAGTTTGCAGTCCAATACCATGTCTAGTCCGGTCAATCAAAAGGGACATCCAAGTATTGAACAGAATGACTCTCCCACACCACTCACGTCACAGATTCAAAGGCTGCAGTTCAGTCTTCTAAAACTCGGACTAGTCGGCCGACTAGTCACTGATCGGAACCTGAGCGAGGCGAGTAAGGGATAGGCGTTTGATGTAGTCGGTGGAAGGAAAAGTCGGGAACTAGTCGGAATTAGTCGCCGACTAGTCGCTGAGTGGGTGAGTCGGGACTAGTCCCGACTCGGCAAGTCAGAAATTAGTCGGACCAAATCGGAATAAGTCGCAAAAAATTGGGGTGAACACAGAAAATTTGCCAATTTCAGGAGGCCTTAGTGTAATTTAAGGGGTAATATATACAGTATACTAACCTAAATCGTCGATCTGTAAAGTCTGTATCATCTTATCTTCTCAAATTTCAATCGATTGCCGCACCTTCTCACCCTCACAACAGTCGTTGATCTTCTCAACCTCATGGTCATCGTCGATCTTCTCCTCTTCCAGTCGGTCTTCTCCAGTAAGTCTCCATCGATATTTGGGTGTGTGTGAAATGTATAATTATGTGTGGGCACTGGGCAGTACAGTGTGAATCTTGAATTTTGTGTATTATTAGTGCTCTCTTGATTTGTTTATTTTCTAGCACTGTGCACTTTAATTTTTACCACCCCTTTGTTTCACTTGATATAAGTATTAAATTAGACTTAATATAATCTCACAAATACTAAAAAGTTTGATTTTGAAAGTTTAATGTTGTCATAATAGATGTCATTTGGGGAGGGGTTGGAGAATATTAAAAAAAAAAATCGACTAATTACTAGGCTCCGAGTACTCGGCCTGGAAGCTAGAGGGTGCTCGACTGCCCTGCTAGCGCCTAGCAAGTTTTAGAACCTTGCTGCAGTTTGACTGTACTACTAGTGAACAGTATAATACTATCTATAGGATCTATAATCTCGTCAGACTAATACCACATCCCCAATGTTCTGTGGATTTCATACCTGTCGGATGCAGATGTTCTAACCACACATAGAATTTGTGGTCTTCTTGGATTTATTGTCCTCCTCTTGCTCTAATCCGCGCAAATAAACTTGGCCTAAAAATAACAACCCAGAAAGTCTGCACCGCTTGTGCAGTCCGCTGTTAATTCTTGATGCCATGTGAATCACTAGAAACATTTGAAGTGTATGGTTAACCCATAAACGGAAGTTTCGTAACTTATACTCGGTGAGTCACACCTCTTGAGGTCTTTCTTACCTAGACATGCACAAGGAATACTCATCCTCAGCACTAGCAGTGGACACCTGGTCACTGTGCATCTAATCAACAGAGGAGGTGAAGGAAATTTTTCAACCACAACTTCATTAAGCAATACCTACACAAAATCTAGAGAGAAAATGTTCTAGACAAACCAAAGATAGAGTCAGGGGCGGAGGGAGGGGTGGTCAAGTGGCGTCACTTGACCCCACTGAAGTGGCAAATTTCAATAGGATAGGTATAATATATCTTTTAGAATTTTGTATTTTTGCCCCTTGTATATGGTATTTCTTTGCCCCAACTACTTGCCCTTCTAACCACATCAAATCATTTTTCCTCTAACTCTCTGACTCTCTCCACCACTACTTGGCCTCCTTACCACACCAAATCATTTTCCCTCTGACTTTCTCCAGTCTCCACCCCGAGAAATAGAACCAGATCCAAGAGGCAGCAAGTCAGTTTTTTTCCCCCCTTCGAAGGATGGAAGTCTGGAACGAAATCCCCTCTCTCTTGTTTAACCACTAATCCTCCTCACAATGGCACAAATCTAGCTTCCCCACCACCATTATTAGGTAAAAAAAAGAATTTCTTAGTCTCCAAATTGAAATCCAGAAAAAGAATTTCTTGGTTTGGGGAATTTTTGGTTATGTTATAAAATTGTGATCTTTTTCTTTTTCTTCTCCTGGAATTGGAATTGGAATTGTAGACTATTAAAGCTTGGAGAACCTTGATTAGGTTTGGTAGTCACAAAAAGTCTGCTTAGCTATTTTTTATTGGCATTCAAGTGCAGCTTTTATTGGTCGGTTGTGGACACGCTTTTGGTTGTATATCTAATTAGCTACTTTTTGTTTGGCAATACCGTGTATCTTTTGAGGAATCAATTGTAAATGAAATTATATGTTACTAATGGATATCTACTTCAATTCCCTTCTATTTCACATTTCGGTATTTTTTCCCCTATGATTATGCTTTAAGAATTTGACCGCACTGACATTGAGTTCTGGCTCCGCCCCTGGAGAGAGTCACAATTGATTTCACATCACAGAAGACATGCATTCATGTAATATCCTGACATTTTAGTTTCATTCAAATGGGAATCGAATTCGATACTCTATTAAAAGAACCCAAAGATTTTAAGAAGATACATGTTTATCAATGTTACAGTGGTGTAATTTCAGTTACCAAGTATTTAGATGATGGAATTTACATAAATGTGTAGTCACTTCATTTGAACCTTAAAGACCAAACCAAAGCGAGCCTCAAGTTCCAAATTATTCAAGAACACTTCCTTGCAGTACTTTTGGGGTTTGGGATATCATGCCATACCACTAATGCAACATAAACATCACATACAGAGCGTTAACAAATAGGATAACATAAATGGAATTGAATACGTCTACTCTAACTATCAAGTTGGGGATGATACTTTATCTGCTCCAGTGTTAACAATGTACCAAATCTACCCTCCAACCTAACCATTAATGAGTACAAGTGGACGTGTTTTATAGTATTGCCGAGGATGATTAAAGAAAGGAAGAAATTACTTGGCCTGTGCTTTCAAGACGCCCTTTGTATACGCTCCCAAATCCTCCTTCCCCTATGAAAGACTCTGGCCTAAAATTCTTTGTTGCTGTGGCAAGCTCACGGAAAGTGAATGTTTGGGCAGCAATATTGACAGCAGGTGCATCCTTTAGAATTGGTAGCTCCTTCGTTGACACTGTGTTGCTTCTTGATCTAAGTCTGTCTGCTCCTGCAAATTTATCCAAGACAATCATGTGAGATCAAGTACTGGTAACAACTAATCAAGCCATTCGAAATCAACAAACTTGAGAGCAATACTTAAAATCGACATAGTGGTTAAAGAGATTCTACAAATTCTTTACTTTGCCTCAAGGTTGCAAAAGGAAGACATCTAGTTCAAAAATGTTAACATTGTGCTCAGATCAAGGATTTGGAAGGGGATTTGTAAAGTGAAAAGGAAATTCAAGGTATTTCTCTCCACAAATCCAAGATGTGTTTCTTTTCCCTCAACAAACCCCTCCCCAAATCCTCAATTCAAACAAAAGACTTGGAAACAGAAACAAATTATGTTACGATCCTAATGTCCCACATGGACTAAGTATGGGCTTGGCCCTATGTATACAAGCTCTTGGGCACCCTCTCCTTGTAAGCCGGTTTTCAAAGGTGGGTTCTACCCATGAGTTTGTATCAAATTATTAACCCTCATGTAAGTGCAGGACCATGTCTATCTAAGCCTAAAGCACCGGATTGAGCTTTCAACACCATTGATTCGATCATACGAACAAACAACTCCTTTATTCTCCAAGTACCAATCAAAGGTAATAAACAAGCAAAATTATGTTGATCATATCATGCATGAAAAAAATTGATATTTGAGATCAAATGAAACCAACCAAAATCATCAACAGACCTAAAATTAAAAAAGCTATTAATGGAACAGAGGTCCCAGATCAGATCAAACGCCTACACACGTTCACATATACAAACACATGTAAATAATGTGTATGTAAGCGGTACATGTATATGGATAAAGAGAAGAGACTAACCAGAAGCCAATCTAGATATGTTGGAGGGCTGGATTTCCCTGCGATGATCTTTTTGATTATCGGGTATAAGCTTTCCCTCCTCCCTTGAATCAAAACAAGGAAAACAACCCATTTATTTACCCCCCCTCCTAGAACCCAAATCCCTCTTTCAAATCCCTTTCTTTTGAAGATCTCAGATGTACCCAAAATTGGATCAACTCTTCATATTCTTGATCTAATCAAAACAAAGAGGCACCGAAATCCCATGGGTCATTCCCCTCTCTCTCTCTCTCTCTCTCTCTCTCTCTCTCTCAGCAGGTATCTATGCGGATGATCTCAATCGATCAAGCTGACAAACCCAGATGTGAATGGACAGGACAAACACAAAGCCAATCAAAGTTTGGATAATGCTCTTGGAATTGGTCTCGAAGTAGAGAGGAAAATGGAAATGGACAGTAATTGGCAGTATAGTTGGGACGGAGCTGTTGCCGGCTTATTTTTTCACATGAGACGAGGCTTTTGTGTTTTTATATCTGTATATACACGTTTATAGGTAGTTTCGTCAAAATCCATAGTCCCATGACTCCCATCCCCTTTGACCAAACCACTGCATAATCTCGGAGAAGAGAGACCTGCACAGCAGGCTAGTCCGGGCTCTAAAATATGATCTAAAAGCTCTAAAATATGATCTAGACCGTTTATTTTATAGAATTTGATGTTCAAATGTACATTATCAAAAATCAAGTCAATCAACCATCGGCAACTTAGTAAACAAATCATTTTTCTTTGATAAATAACCAACAAATACAATTTTAAAAATATACAACTCTACAGTTTTATTTGATTACTAAGTTATCGTTGCACGATTGACTTGATTTTTTGTAGATCTATTGTAAGACTTGAACTCTACAAAATAAACCGTTTAGATCACATTTTAGAGCTTAAAAAAAATGCCCGAAACAGGGGCAAAGCCAACCTGTTGTGCCTAAGGCAAAGCAGGGCTCCCTTGTCCTATAATTTCTGAATCTTCTCTATGGATTATTGTAGTAATTAGAAATGCAACTTCTCGATTATAAATAATAACGCAGTACATTCAAAAAGGGAAAAAAAAAAAAAACGTTGTACCTTCTTATATGGAAGCATGAAAAAAAAAATTATTTACTACTCCCTCCGTCCCTTTTTAAATGATCCATACGAGAGTACGTGCAATTTCAAACCCCTAAAAAATATATTTGTCTATATAATTTTTAAATTTTTTTTATACTTTGAGTACTTTAATTTGGTGCAAAAAAAAATTTAAAACGTTCTACAGAAGCACCTTTTATAATGTCCACAAAAATACGTGTGATCTACTTTTCAAACCCCTAAAAAATATATTTGTCTATATAATTTTAATTTTTTTTTTATACTTTGAGTACTTTAATTTGGTGCAAAAAAAAATTTAAAACGTTCTACGGAAGCACCTTTTATAATGTCCACAAAAATACGTGTGATCTACTTTTCAAACCCCTAAAAAATATATTTGTCTATATAATTTTTAAATTTTTTTTATACTTTGAGTACTTTAATTTAGTGCAAAAAAAAATTTAAAACGTTCTACGGAAGCACCTTTTATAATGTCCACAAAAATACGTGTTTCCCAAGTAGATCACTTAAAAAGGGACGGAGGGAGTAATAGTTATTTTTCATTGATGCATGATTTGAAATTAAATGTGAAAATTGAATTGAAAGAGAGTTTCAATGTGAAATTTTTTTAATGGAATATTTTTTGCAAATGCGAGCAAATATTTTTTGGTAAAATTGAAATTTATTGTCCAAGTTGGATTTTCGTAAGATTTTTTAAATTTTTTTTTTAGAAGGGAATAATGGATCATATGTCCTAAATGTAGGTCGCATATCGTATAGACTATAAATACATAATGCTAAGAAAAGTATATTCACCAGTAAAACGCTTGAATTGGTAAATGTGAATAGTCACAGAAGTGGGTCAAACGCCGGACGTCGAAGCACATAAGTAGGAAAGAGTATCTTAAAGTCAAAATTGATATTTTGAGTTTTTATCAAATATTTTCGAGGTTTGAGAATGTAAGATTTTGATGACAGTGTAAGATTTTGATGACGATGTCCGATTCTTTTTTCGATCAGGACTCAATCTTGATGAAAACAGGAATTGTGTACACTTGAGTTAATCATTTTTTAAATTTTTATTACACTTTTTATTGTTGGATAAGATGTTAACAAATTCACCTAAAAGCAATTGCTATTTGGAGAAGGTGCAACTTAAACTTAAAAGCCCTGCAATTATCTGTATGCGGGCATGAGACGTTTTGCATTGATGTCCATACAGCACCAACGGATGGAGGCTCTTAGTCCTCCCTACGCTTGCCCCGCGCTCAGGTATAGAGTCAAGATTTTACTTTTGTGGTGGCTAAAATATGTATTTATAAAATAAAAGGACAAACTACATTATGAGGATGAAAGATTAAAAAAATCTAGTGGTGGCTAGTCTATATAATTCAGGGATAAAAATTTATTTACTATATAATAATTGTATTTTTTTTGAAAACCTTGTGGTGATGGCAGCCGACACTTGTCCCCCTCTGGTTCCATTCTTGCTCGCGCTACCTGGAAGCGTCTCGAGTATATGGTGAATGCTGATTTCCATAAAAACCAACATTGTTATTGAATTTTTAAAAGTTTCAGTATAAATATCCGACTCTTGGAGTTTGTTAAATGACAATCAAAAGAAGACAAAAGATTCTAAAAAGTTGTTCGTTTTGAACTATTTTTGTTCTGAATTTTACTTTTCAAATTTCTCTCGTAAAAAAAAAATTAAATAAGATAACGAAAACTATCAAAAATTCAAAAAAAAAATCTAATTACAAAATTAAATTATATAATGATGAAAAGTGAAAGTGGGAGAAACAAAAATTTAGTAGGTCAATCTTTCTTTGTGTTTGAGTAATAACTCTGTGAGTTGTGGACCCTAGCGTGCTCTCTCTCTCTCTCTCAAAAACATTCTCCTCCTTCTCTAAAAAAAAAAACAACTTTCACTAGGGCTTCCTCCGGGGAGGCGCCCAATAATAATACTCCCGATCGGAATAGACGGAGTTCCTTACCTTTTTCGAGCATACGGATTGAGCATCTTTCCGGTCGGCCTCGAGAAGGAGCACCGTCGCCGATTCCCCCCACCCCCAATTCTCTCTCTCTCTCTCTCTCTCTCTCTCTCTCTCTCTCTCTCATTAGTCTTGCTTTTTTTTCGTTTTCCCTTTTTTGTTTTGCAGGTTTGGACGAGACGGTTTGGGGTGGTTGCCTTAGGCAGCTTAAGGCGACATATAGAACCTAAGTTGCCATTTCTCCTGCCTGTTTGTGAGAACTGGAGTAGCGGTTTCTCAGCGGTCGTCCATGGAGTACAACCGTTTCCATTGGTTCACAGTGACGTGGGTTTCCTCTTCAAGGATGAGTGTTGTGGTTGTCGATGGTTCGGAGCCCTGGGTTCTCTCTTTCTCTTCCCTCCACCTTCCTCGTTATCGATCTGTTCAGTGTTCCATCGATATCTACGGTTTTCGCTTGGTTCACTGTTGGGTGAAACCGGTTTGGGCTTATCAACGATCGGTGACTATAGATGCTGGTATAGACACCCCGATTTTGAACCCGAGATACACACAAGCATTCCCGATAATGAAAAGACCAATGTGGACTACCTCGAGGACTTGAATGACGCTTGAATTTGTCAAACCCTCAAACCTAGCCCCAAACCTCTAAAAAAAACATTACCCTAACCCAAAACATCCAACCCAAACCTCCTCAAAACAAACTCAAGCCTACACCATCTTCTAGTATATTCAAAACCCTCTTTATCGATATATAATACGTCCCAATCGGTTTTGAAATGAGGGAGATGCGCGCGTTTCACTAAAATGACCCGTTTTCCCGACCTCTTGAGGGTAAAATGGTCACACACTTGGATGTACAAAATATTTGGCATTAAAACCACTTGGGTTAGAAAGTAGACTCAACCACCTTTCCAACGCTTCAAACCACGCCTAAATCGGAGTTCGGAAGCACCCGGGGCAGCCGCGTGAAGTTTGGACTGTTCTGCAGTGCCCTTGAGCGCTCAACCCTATCTTGGGCGCCCAGCCTCACCTTGGGCGCCCAACCTGTACACCAGTCAGTTACATGCAGTGGCTGTAATGATGAGATCTGCTGCAAGAAGAGCGTTTGTCCCTCATTTCTGTCCTCCCTCACTCACTCACTCATTCACTCACCCTCTCACACACTCACTCACTCTCACTCTATAAATACCCCCCCC
>JAXBDA010004872.1:0-26887 GCA_036023075.1 Gaultheria prostrata
AATCTGGGTATCAATACCCCGACAGACAAAAGGGATCAGAATCTCTGGGTATCAATACCCCAAATCTGGGTATCAATACCTAAGACATAAGAGTAAGAAAGTTAAATAAACTTGCTGGGTATCAATACCCTGAAATCTGGGTATCAATACCCAGTCTACTAGAGGTCCAAAAGGGGACAGAATTTCTGGGTATCAATACCCCAAATCTGGGTATCAATACCCAACCCACAACAAACAAATTTTGGGGCTTTCATTAACAATGCTAGGCCAAACACTTCCAATGCTAAATCTCCAAGTAACAAGCTAGAGAGAGATGATTAACAACCAATTTGAGTAGGGGAAACAATAACCAACAAGAATCATGACATTTCTCAAAGCAAAAGTGACTAGAAATGGATTCCAAGTGGGTTTCAAAACAAATTTCAAGAGTTATCATGAAATTAGAGCTCCACAAGATGAGATATCAACTATATCAAGTGGAGGAGCATAATGGAGCAAGATAAAAATCATCCTTTCAACATAAACTAGACT
Source organism: Gaultheria prostrata (assembly GCA_036023075.1). Lineage (NCBI taxonomy): Eukaryota > Viridiplantae > Streptophyta > Magnoliopsida > Ericales > Ericaceae > Gaultheria > Gaultheria prostrata. The sequence goes on from JAXBDA010004872.1 coordinate 532, forward strand.
AGAAATGATTTTTTTTCAAGGGATTTTCACAAAGCATAAGAGAGAATGATCATAGGAGGAATTCTACTCACACATACATCAAGTTTACATTGAGAATTGATAGAAATTTCCCTACCTCTTGGGATTTGACTAGAAAACACCTCCAAATGAAGAACTCAAGCTCTAGCTCCAAACACCAAGCAAGATTCTTCAAACACCGGGATGAAATGAAAGCACCAACACGAAGATCTCGAGATTTTAGGAAGGTTTTGTGAAGGAGTTAAGGTTGGAAGTGAGTTTTTGACTTGGGTTGGTGAGGATTTAAGTTGGAGGAGTAAGTTGAGAAAAATGGAGGGATAGAGAGAGAAAGAGGGCCGGCCAAAATGTGAGGGGAGGGGGGACTTGTCACTCTCCTCTCATACACCCCACAATACACACACACCCCCCTCACTAATTACACCTCAAGTCCAAAAGTGACTTGTGTATATAATATGAGACCACAATACTTATTTTCATAAACCAAACTTAAGTAAAGACTATAATTTTGAGTTTTCTTTATTTTAATTTATTTATGAAATTAAGGAAGTACCCCCCATTTGGAAACAATGGCATTTCCAAAATTTTGAAATTTTAATCACATCAAAATCTCACCCCCTCACTTTTAGTACAAAACAGAAAAACGGCACATTTTTCTCCGAAGAAAATGGGTGAAAGGCGACTTTGCTTTACTCAAAATAACTTCCGATTGTACCGTTGTGATTTGAAAAATCCAAGGAGCAATTACCGGGACTTTTTATCGGCTAAATCGAAACTTCTCCAAAAAGTGATTTTTTTTACACGGTCCCTTACAAATATGATCAACAAATAAAGTTATTTCTACTATCTTCCCTAAAAAATACTATGAATAGCATGTTCGAAGCAAAAAATTTTGCGTACATTTTTTGTATATGATTGGTTAGTCTCGATTTTATATCAACAAATATGATCAACAAAATTTTAAACTTACTTTTGAATTTATGCAAAAAAAATCTATTCTTTGTGTATCATGTTAGTTAATTTTGCGTAGATTTATTGTTTGTATATTATTGGTTCGTCTCGATGAGGTATCAAAAAAGTAAAAAATTATGATTAGAACTCTCAATGTTTTTGCATAAAATCAAAAATTAGTTTAAAATTTTGCCGTTTTGACTTATTTTTGTCTTTATTTAAAAAAATTTGAGTTTGGATCATTATTTTTTTATTTTTTTAATTCCTCTGGGCGAGACGAATTAATAATCCATAAAAGTTGATGAAAACTAACTGTAGCGCGAAAACCAAATTGGAGTCAACTTCGACAAAAATAATTCTTAAACCTTAAAAAGGCTAAAGTATGGGTACAACCATACATGTGTATACTTCACTGCTTATACAAGTGTATGTTGTGTATAAACATTCCATGAAATGCCCCCGCTAGCCCATGAAAGTGTCCCCCAAACCCTGTGAAAGTGCCTAAACCCCAAAACCTAATGAAAGTGCCTAAACCTAAATCATAGAGTACCCTATGAAAGTGCCTAAACCTAAACCATAGGGTACCCTATGAAAGTACCTTAAATCCTAGGGTACCCTATGAAAGTGCCTAAACCACTAAAACCTATAATTGGAAAGTGCACCCTAAATATAAACCCTAAGGTACCCTATGAAAGTGCCTAAAACCCTAGGGTACCCTATGAAAGTGTCTAACCCACTAAAACCCCATAATTAGAAAGTGCACCCTAAGTGCCTAAACCCAAAATGCCTAAACTCACTACACTCTACCCCAAAGAGCCTAAGCCCCATAAAATTGAACCCACCCCCAAAATTGAAGGGAGAAAATTTAATTTTGTCCCACCCATCAATCTTGTCCCACGCATGAGAGAGAGAGAGAGAGAGGGTCAGAAGTTTGACAGTGACGGGTCCACTCCAACATCATGGGTCAGTTGCCACCTGTCGGGTCCAATAATATTGAACAGTGACGGTTTCACTTTTTAGCGTGAAATGGAGAAAGTATCGTGCTCTTTTTTTTTTGTAATTTTTTTTGAGTCATTTAAGGGTATTTTTGTCTAATGTTGTCCTTCAACTCTTAAAAATTTCCCATTAATGTATTGGAGACCTTAAAATAAGTTAAGTTGGGCTAAACACCAATTAAAGCCCCAAACTTGTCCTTTTGGACAATTGTCTGCTAATTTTTTTAGATGATCTACTCAATGAGCACTCTACAAACTAAACGGTGATGAGACCTCAGTGAACCTATTTTTTTATAAGGAATGTTTGCCGACCAAGGAGCTAACGATATCCGATCAATTTATTTATTTTCCTAGGTGATTTACTCAATAAACTCTACAAACTAAATAGTCCGGATCATGAGGGTGTGATCCCTCAGTGAAGCCAACCGAGGCATGCACTAGTCCTAAAAATTGTAAAAATGCTATAAAAAGATTAGGCGGGGGTTGGATTTTTCAAACCGATGTTAGCAGGGACACACACAGCCAGAATTTTACCTTTTGTGGTAGCGAACATGGATACTAAAAAAAATTAAAAAGATGGACTACAACATAAATATTCATCAACTGTAACAACCCTAATTTTTTGGGAATTGTTTTTTTATTTAATTCATTTGTTTTCTTTTAATATTTTAAAAACTTATTTAAATACTACCTTGGACCCTAGTATTTGTATATTTGTATCTATACGTACATTACTATTTTTATCCCACACAAATCCTATTACAAGGTCTCCCACATTTGCTCCTAACCCTAGTCCATTTTCTCCCTCCACTTACATTCTATGTAGTCAAAATTAGAACCCTTCATTAACTTCAATTTTGACCACCATTGACCAATTTGAATTCAATTTTGACCCTCCAATAATGAGAGAGAGAAAGAGAGAGAGAGAGATACCTAGCAACTTCCTATTTTAGCAATGATATATACATGCATGTGTACAAGAATCCTATAGGATTTGATTCTCTACGATTCCCTCATTTAAACCTAGATTACCTAAGATTTCCCTAAATTTCCTAAGATCTCCCTAGATTTTGTAGGATTGTGTTGTACTTCTAAAATCTAGGAAGCTTCCTAATTAGCACATGTGTATATACAAGTGTATGTACATGTATCTAACTAGAATCCCATGGGATTCTCCCATAGATTTCCTTACACATAATATTTTTTTCCATGAAGGGTAGATTCACCTAGATTTTCTACTAGATTTAGGCATGTGTCTAATTGTTGTGCACTTGTGTGGACACCCGACGGGCGGCCGCCCACACGATGGGGTTGGCTCCCCAATTCGATTTGGATTTGAAAATGATTTTGGAGTCGCCACCCGGGTTTTAGGAATGAACCCGAGAAACCAAAAAGAGTGACTCGTTATACCCAATGATTTTGAAAATGGTTTTACCGGTCGTGCAAAAAACCTTTTATTTCCGGGCTCGGGGGTTTGGTTACGAGAGGGGAAGGGTTTTAATGCACCCCCATCGCCCGGTCCGTGAACCGGTCTTTATTAAATAATTTGTGGGCTATGTAAAACGTTTAGAATTTGGTTTTGAACACGGGAGCAAGATAAAGAGCATGTATACAAGATAAAACACAATGTGAGAAACTATGATGTTTATATGCATGTGTGATTATAATGTATGAAAGACACAGTAGCTAATCATCAATCTACTAACAGAATAGAGGTTGGGCGCCCAAGGTGACCTTGGGCGCTCAAGGTCTCTCAAACTCAACAGTTCCACCATTGCCTTCTAGGGGTGCACACGGTCCGGATCGGATCGGATTGGCATGAATCCAATCCTAATCCGTGAGTCACGATTTTTAGAAAACACAATCCGTGTCAGGACCAAAAGTCTCACGGTCCGGTTCCAATCCGCGAGTCACGGATCGGTTCCGGTTTTATCCACGGATTACATGTCATACGACATACATAAACAAGTAACAAATGTTTCATCAAAATAAAATCCTAAGGCAAATTCTTTGATTTGATTTCCTGAAAAAACTCTTTATTTTGGTTTTCTCGCTAGCATAGAGATCCACGCAATCTCTTGCTACTGTAACACGTGAGATTTCTTTGAAGAGAGGTTGCAACAAACGACAAAAAGTACGAAAACCTTCGCGCTCAACAAACCTAAAAGCTAACTCATCCATGAGAATCAAGTGGAGGGAGGCGGTAGGAGAAGAGCTAGATTATGTTTAGTGTTTTGCAAATAACAAGTATATATAGTATAGAAGACTACAAGTTAGAAAATCAAATGGTGCAATAGTTTACCAAACAGTATAACCGTATATCAAATTAATATTTATAAAAGTCGTAAAATTATATACATATACACATCTCTATATATACTCCTATAAATTAGTATGTAATAAAAATCTCACGGTCCGGATCGGTTAATCCACAATTTCAAAATCAAAATCCGTGTCCGGACCGCGAGTCACGGTTTATTATTTTTTGAATCCGTGTCCAGACCATTAATCCACGGTTAAAATCCAAAACATGCGGATCGGTTCGGTCCGGACCGGATTCACGGTTCACCGGTTTTTTTGTGCAGCCCTATTAAATAGGCAGTGAAGGAGCATAGCAAATCAAGACTATCAAATCCTCTCATAATCTCGTCCCTTTTAAAATACCTATACTGCCAAGAGAACTTCCATAATGAGGAAGATTTTCTTATAACAAATGTCCAATTTGATTAGCTCCCAAACTTTCCAAATTGATTAGGCTCCATACCATTCTTGTGCAAATCCTTCCAAATATTGGTACCCATCCAAATTAAAGCCGTACACTTTGATTGACTATACGCTCACGGCCTCTTGCTACAAGACACATTCAATTCCTTCCACAACCCTAAACAGACGCATCTAAAAAATAAAGAAAATAAAAAGTACAACTCGAAAATCGGGATACATGTAAATGTGTATTATGTCATGGAATTGCCAACCGAAAAGGAGCTCGGCCTATGGAGCTTACAATCCCCTCCCCCCCCCCCCCCCCCTGGCACTTCCATGACAAAACACACTAGAAAGAAAAAACCTATCCCCTAAAGACCACCTGTAAATCTGCAGCACAACACTAAAACCACCAATAAAATATCTCCTCCTTTTTGTCACTGAAGGACAAAGGTAGAGGAAGAGTTAGATAACTTGAGCAACATAAAAATGAACAAGGCAGTGAAAATGAAGCAAGCAAAAATATGTTCAGCAGCCATAAACCAACGACAATTAACATGAAAAGAATAATGCATATGCCAAAAAGAAACCAACATAAAATAACCAGTCACCATCTACCGGTGAGTGGAATAACATTAATCAGAAGCCAAAATATCAAAGCGTCATCTAACCCTGAGGTAAACTGGAAAACCAACATTACTAATAAGGTAACAAATAGCAAGCTAATAAGCAGAGAAAAAAATTTGTGAAAAAAATTGTGACATCTCTTTTGACTGAATCCAAAAATAACCAATTTTTTTTAAAAACAATGAAGGCCCACTGTGTATCCAATAAAGAATCAGCTTATTGAATTTATTTATTTATTTATTTGGCTTGTATACAAAGAGATAATAATAAATAAATAAAAGCAAGCAAATTTCAAATGTTGTTAAGAAATAAACAAAACGCCCCATAACTTACTCGAGCCACAAAACGCCTCAGGAGCTTTGAGCTCTGCTTTGATTTCCGGCCAATTTGGATTGCATGTCATAGTTAAGAAGAGATCAGGTTTGCCATAGCGCTCAACTAATGCCATTGCATCCATGTAGCGTTTGCACATATCTCTTGGACCTCCAATAAATTAACTAGGGAGAACAATCCTTTTGCCAACTTTTGATCCTTCGACTTCTCCATGGTTGACACTATATGGTTGACACTATCTACAATCCCTTGATATAAATCTACTCTTATTAAACTTTGGTGTTGTCTGAAATAGTCCAGCCTTGAAGTTTCTATCTTGACATACATATCAACAACAAATTGTTGCAAGAGACGTCCGATTGCAATAATATGGCATTCGTTGATTCTCGATCTGGAAACGGTAGGCATAGAATTCTCTAGCTGATACTGTATTATCTTTGACAGCATATTCTTCATTGACTGCAGACAATGGCAGTCATTTAGAGATATTCAATTGTAGGAGTTAAATATAGACGAAAATTAATTATAAGTAGCAGTAGTGCTACCTCTTGATTCTGTTGCTATTAAATCTTTCGCTGTTGTAGAGTGAGCAGGCAAAACTTTTCCTTGTCCCAGACATGGTTGTGCCCGTGTATTCATTTTTCTTTTGATAATACCTTCATGCCATCCTGGCTCACCTCGAGGGAATAAGAGAGGATACTGTAGGGAATCATACAAGCCATAACAGTATCTTATTCTTTGGTTGTGACCATCATGCGTTTGCATTTGTATTTCTCTTTCCCGTTGTTCATCTGCTTCTTCATTGGTGTGCCAAATTGCACCAATTTGTCCCACGACAGGTGGTGCAGCTCTTGTATTTTGGATTTTCGGATATGTTTTCAGCATGATGTGATAGCTATCTATGTCTTCAATATCTCTTAGGCTTCTAAAGAATCTCGAATATGGGTTTGGTTCTAAGATATTAATCAGCCCTTCAATGATAGGATTTCTAATCTGTCTTTTGTGGATTGCCTATTTGCAGGTTCATGCTCTGTATCATAAAAATATAGCTGAAGATAGGATGGGTTGCCTTGTGGTGGATATAATCCATCAATATATAATGGTATATCTGACCTTGAGCTCGAAATGTATAAATCCCGTTGTAATGCTGGGCATATAGCTTATCAATAATGACTCCCATTGAGGTGAAAGCAAAGATGTCATTGTATGGTTTAATATACTTGAGGAAATGATTTGACTCTGGAGTTGATCCTAAGTATATTTGACGCAATTCATCAGGCACAGTGGTTGGGTAGAGAGTGATACATCTCCCCTACTACAACAGAAATTTGGAGGCTCAGATGGGAATCTCTTTGCTCCACAAAAGCAAGCAAGGGTTAACTGCAGATAATCTATGAGGTTGAATTGGTATAGCTTTTTGTTGTACAGCAGGTATAGGCATCAAAGTTCCTAGGATATACCTATAAAAGTTAGGTTATCTAATGATATGGTTGTGCCTCAATTTGTTCAATTATATAACATGAAACATAATACTACTTACCAATATTGACATCATAGAGCATACCTATATAAAATATCAAGGTGTATTAGCTTCTCATTGAATAATAGATTTTGTATATAAATAAGAATGAAAAGGAAGTATTTGTCATACATAAATCTTCTTGTAGATCAGCAGGCACATCTGATGAACCTAAAAGATAAAACGAAATTTCTATAATCAACAGGCCTTGATTCTAAAATTTTGTCTAATTGTAAGCTACATTTTAAGCTGTATGGAAACCTGAAATTGTAATTCTGGTAGATGTATTCACAATATCCCTTGGCAGATGGACTTGTGCTACTCCATGATCTGAAACATCAGTGCTTGCACTTGCTTGCTGATGGATTGGTACTGAGATAAGCTGGTCTTGTCTTGTTTCCTTCTCTGTAGCTAAAGTTTTTCTCCTTTCATCTATTTCTCTTTTTTCATAATCTAGTAGTTGAGAGTATGGCGTCCTATACCTCTTTTGATTTGGCATCTCTATTTTTGCCAAGGAGAGTTTTTGAGACTTCTATCTGTTTTGTAGCAAAGATAGCCTAAAGTATAATGCTATCCAAACTTATACACTTCTTTGATTCCTAAATAATTGGCCACGACGAAAAATTATGCCATTTTTCAGATGAAAAAATGAGGTTCTTTCATGTATCATTTTTTGAGTTTTTTTGCATCAAATTAAAGTACATAATGAACACTTTGATTTGATGTCAAAGAATTCAGAAAATCATATATGGAAGTACTTAATTTTGTGATTTGAAATAAAGCAAGAGAAAAAGTATGGGACATTTATTTAGGAATCGAGCTAATATATAGTTAATTGTAGTATTCATAATGTATTAATTGGCTAGGGCAATATACTGCAGATAACCATATTAGTTGGCAAATGAAGAATTATTCTTTATAGCAACAAGTATAAAACGAAATAGGTAAGCAATAGATCATGCATTTAATAGATATTATAAATTTGTAAATGCTCAAAAGAAAGGAACAATTTTCTGAAAATAAAAATACCTATTTGGCAAGATCCGGACCGGAGGTAATTTGGTTGCAGCTAATAAACTTGCAGGATCAAAGTACTTGGACGAAGTTGGAACTGCTATTAGGCAAGTGCATATAGCCTCTGTTTTCTGCAGAAGAAGAAGCTTCCTTATATGACCAAAAAATAGATACCTGTTTGCATCGATGTAAAAAGAGCCTTTTTTAGCAGTTTTAATATTTTTTTAATATGTAGTAGCACAAAATGAAGAATTATGAGGTAATATATATTGAATATTGATCTTGATATCTAGTAGTATCCAATAAGAAGTAAATATATTTTTTTATATATTATTATTTATCTAAGTAGTACATGTTTTTTCCCAAAGCATTGGGTTTTGGATAATTGGACAAAAGGTATCAATCAAAGATAGATTTTTCAAGATTTTGTTTGGTAGTAGGAATAAGTAAATAAAATAGTTGAATGTAAATTATTTTATACTAATATCGTAAAACATATTTTATATGTTTTTTATAATTTTTGAATTTTAAGTTTTGTAATTAAAAAATGCACAGATTGTGCAAAAGTTATAATTTAAAAATCATATGCCAATATTTTAATATTTTTGCATGGTAAAATATTTTATTGTAATCTATTATATTTCAATTTTAAGAAAATAAATATAGTTTTTAAATAATTACAATATATTTTATTTACAATTAAAAATCCCAGTGGTTATTTTATTTGATTATACTTTATAAATGATTATTCAAATAAGGTTATTTTAAACAGTTATCTAAAAATAAATAGCTAACAATTTTAAATTATTATATAAATACCGAAAAATGGATTTGTATATTAAGTTTGGTGTATGTGAAAAAGTTAGATATGGGAAAAATCATATAATATGTTAATAGATATTTACTATATATGTTTATGGCTGAGATTTTCTTGATAGAAGAGCTTTTGACAAAATGTCTCATCAATAGAGTAGATATTATCAAGGGTTGTATGTTTGTGCAATTTGTTAAGAATTTCTTAGCATTATAGTAAAAATATGTACATTATTATCTAGTTTAAGGATAATGTTTTGCGCTAAAAAAAGTGTAGAAGTTGTATATTCTTTTTTTGAAACCATAGTTACTTTGGAAAAACATATTTAAGTTTTGATTCTATCCAGTTTAAAAAACTAAAATTAGTTTAAGAATTGGCATGATATAATAATATGAAGATTTTGTTGTAAGTTATGATGATAATCTTAGCTCATAGGCAAAGCAACCAAATGGTTGTTATCACAATAAAGCAGAGGCCCAAAAACGGTTCTTGGCTAATGAAACTATCAAATAAACATTGGAAAGGCTTAAAAGTATGTGGTTTATACAAATACTTGATTAAAATTCAAATGTCAATGAAAATAGCTAAACCCAAAAGAAATGGAAAATAAAATTGTGGTCAAAAGATGATAAGAAAATAATGTGCAAAATGGAGTCATCTACTATCCATGCAATTCTTCTCAGGTGCAGAAATAATCTTTACTAATTGATCAATGATTTGATCAACTTCATTGACAAACAAAACATACATTGACTAATTTTTTCTATTTTTGATAAGGTACAAAGCTTTACCAATAGTAAAGAAGAAATTTCTAATTAGCAAAACATCTGAACCGATTTCATAGAAAACATTTGACAAATCATATGTATATCGTAAATTACAATATCAACAAACAATTGGTAGGATATGTCATGATGAGAAGCTTATTATCAAAATTAACTTAGTAATATGTGTCAATAATCCAATACTACATAGCTCTGCATATATAATATAACAGTGAATGATTCTAGTTATCATCATCCATAGCAACATAAACTTTTACAAGATCAGAGTAAACTACCATGATAGATAATACCACACTTAAAACTTTATAAACATCATTTGTTTTGCCAAGTTTCTCAAAGTACTGTACGAGCAATTAGATGCTCACTTGCTACCAGAGTTAGATAAAGACTCACTATTGTCAGAATACAAAAGAAGCTTTCACATTGAAAGCAATTTTCACCGTCACAAAATATGGGTAGATGAACGCTCAAAACCATCCAAGAATTTTTTCAGACCCATCACTTTGTTGGAATGTAACGACCCGAAGAACACCATCCGAAGATAGAACCACCATTAAGTTGTCAAATGGTTGAAAGCCAACATCTGAGCAGAAGTTTGAAAAAGAAGCATTATCAAGCAATCCATTTTCAGCGACCTCAATAGCCCATAGCTGATTCACAACTCTAAAAACAAGAACTCCTAGGCCATGCTGTTGTATGACATCATGAAGGAAATTTTGGAAGACCTATAAAATAAACAATATAGATTAAATTCTATATCATGTTGATATTGCCTCTGACATAACAAATTGCAACATACAGCTGCAAAACATACAAGGCGGAGTGAAGCCTCTGTTTCAAATTCACACAGAAAGCGAAGGACTGAGGTTTCATGCTCCATAATTGTCGGGATAGCTGCTGTGCGCAGATTATCTAACAACAAGGATAACAAAGAGATATCTAATTAATTATACGAAAAAATATGTACAATTAAATGGACATAAAGTTTATCTTAAACAAAACCTGGCACAATATGCAAGGGCTCAAAGGGTTGCTCAGGATTAGACCAATCATAACGCATCTTTTGACCAAGTTCATCAAACAGGATGGTATTGAAAACCCAACGACGTTCACAAGTAAAGACAATTTGACAACCAATCTTTAAGTTATGCACAGAGCAGAACTCACTCCACTTATCATTGAGCATAACACAACCATCAACCTCAATAGGATAGACCTTGTACCCATGCCTCAGAATAATCCATGTATGAACACCTAGAGCCGGAAAGAACGACTGCAAACCCAGTGGTAGCATTTAGAGCAGCAAATGATATTTTGAGATGTAACATAAGACATAACAATAAAATGAATAAATATATGGAATGGGCTCAAATTGTAATTTTAACCTTGGGTGAATACACAGAATACACAGAGGATAGCCACATCAAAAACCAACAACGCGGCACACCTAGAAATAGAAAGCACAAAATAATTACCCCAAAAGATAAAAAATCTTAATTCTACATTCATTCTCTTTATTGAAAAGAATAATTCTCGAAGAAGCCCACATAAACACTATGATACCTGCCATGCTATGTTTCAGGAAGGAATAGTAAATAACTGAATCAAGCCACTTAACAAAATCTGATTTGCGATTCCAGCGATCGACATGCCCCAACGGAAATTCCTCAGCGTATTTCTGAACAAAATAAGGATCTCGCTCATAGAGAAGATGTTTTGTTCCCCTATGAATTGCTCTACCAATGAGCTCCCTTCCTCCATGAGCAGTGAACACATAACAACGATCCATGCACACTTAAATAGGGTGGATGTTTTACAGGATCCCAAGAGATAAATGGAGTATGGAAAGCCATCATAATCTTCCTTACGCTTTGATGTGCCTAGTATCCTGAAAATTGATAATTGTGTAAGTAGAATAAATTAATAACTTTTAAATTGCTTTAAATGTAATTTATGCCACATTTTTTTCATATTCATAGAACTATAATTTCTGATAATGGATATGAGCTATATTTGCAGTAATAGTCTTGCAACTGTATTATCTGCTAGAGTATATACTTTGCTGTAAAATCAAAACAATATATTTCCCTTGTTTTCCAAGTTATATTTCTCCAATTAGAAATGCAATTTGTAAGGTGAAAAAGGAAAACCATAATTAAACAAATCATAAACCGGAAGACTGTGAAAAGGCATGCAACAAATACAAATTAAAGGAAAACAGCAAAATTGCACAGCGACAGGAGAAATCCAAATTTATGATAATACATGAAAACCGATTTTCCATTCAAGCCTGTGAAAACCTACGTAACAAAAACACCCTAATATATAGCCAAACAATATTAACGAGATGTACAGTATTAACCTGTCCAAATTACAAATGTATTGAAAACCTGAGATGACGAACAAAGACAGAGGAATGAAACCCCAACTCGGCTGGTAATCACGAACAGAACAAATCAATACAGCAAAATAAAAACTACAAATTATAACAAAGGTTAGAAGCACTCACGAAGAACTCAATGATCTCTACAATTGCACTGGAAGTTTTCGGAAATTATGAAGGATTTCAAGTTTCATAAATGGCTCTCCCTATCTCATTCTCCAGTATACAAAGCGTATTTTGTCTCAAAATTCAACTAGATGCAGCCAGCCCCCACAAAACGTTTCGACATCTGTAACCTCTGCATGGCGCGAATTCCAAACACCAAAAGCTTGACGCCAGCTGGTAGAAAAAGCGCCAGAAATGGTAAAGCGGCAAAGTCTAAGGGCTCAAATGCGTAATTTAGCAATTAGCACCCCAAAGACCAAAAGGGCATACGTTTTGGCAAGAATTACAAGATAACCAACAACCCAAATTTCAATCAGAGGGTAAAATCGGAAGAAAGTGCCACTGACCAAACAATCCAATTTGAGACTCCCTCTTTATAAGTCTCCTGGCGAGGATATCACATATAAAAAAGTCATGAAACTCCAAAAAAAAAACCAGGCTTCATGAATCTTCTTCTAATATCCGTTGATTTCAACGGTTACGATCCCAGCAGCATCCCTTGGTGATTGAAGCCCGAAACACGGAATTACGCCTTCAATCTCTGGCTCGTACCCTCGAATCAAACCATAGGCATCTCGTCTCCCAAGCTGTTGCATTTTCGGGGGGCACAGTACAAAACCGAGAGAGAGAGAGAGAGAGAGAGAGAGAGAGAGAGAGAGAGAGAGAGAGATGGCGGAAGAATCAGAGAAGAGGTTTCACGAAATCATGGACAGGCTTTTCCACGCTCCTCCCAGACCTAAATCCAATTCCAAATCAACGACCACCACCAATACAACACTGCCAGACTCCACCAGGTGCTAATCTTGGATTCTTTTTTAAATGTTATGCTCTTCTCTGTTAGGGTTTACGCATCCTTCCTATTAATACTTGTGTGTCTCTGGTTTAGTCTCAAATTTCACCGTTTTTTGTTTATGTTTTCTTGCTATGTCGGTTATTTCACTATCATCATCCTTTATCAATCTCTGATTCAGAGTGTGGAGTTTGTGCAATATTATCAAATTCCTTTACTGTTGGGGGATGTCTTTGCATTTTACTGAACTCTCAGACCGAACCCTTGGATATCGTTTCTCTTATGTTGTGTGATTGTTTCATTTTCTTTGTTAAATATGAGGGTGGGTTTGATTTGACTCATGTTCTTGATCGCATAACACTTGCAGATGACTAGAAGCTTGCTTTTTTACCCCTATATTGCGGTTATTGTCTTTGTTTGTTGTTCGATTCGTTTGTCAAGGTGTTAATTTGAATGACTTTTCTTATTTTGGTTGATAGTTCGTTCGGAGTTCATTTGTCAAGAGGTATAAAACGCCCGAATATGGCATCAGTATTTGGACAGAAATCGAGGGGGGATATAGTTGAGAGATTACAGAATTCCTCAGTCTCGGGTGGATCAGTTCAAACTCCGGTGTGCAGACCGTGGGACCGAGGGGATCTTATGAGGAGATTAGCTACTTTCAAGTCTATGTCATGGTTTGCTAAACCCCAGGTTTGATTTTAGACTTTTAGTATCAAGTCCAATCATACTTTTAAGTTCTCTTGCTGCTAAAAAATCTCTTATCATGTCAATTGTAGTAGTATCATAGCTTGTCGTCCTGCTATGCATTCTTGATGTTGGTTATGTGAGTTCAATTGCTCATCGAATGGTCAGATTTCAAATTGATAGAATTTTGGACTCCTTTATTGTTTTGGTTCAAATTATTCCAACCAAGAAGGTGCTTGTCAAATGATTAGGTATTGCCCTTGTGTCGAACAATTTGTGTTTCGTTTTATCGAATACTGTTTGAGCTAGGATTTTGGTTTTGGGGAGGAGGATATAGGCACGTCTGAATGCGATTGTTTTAGGCACCAAAGTCCAGATACAAGGCCATAAATATTTTTCAACTGTCTGTAGATGGATAATGTTTTGTTAATGGGAGGAGGAAAGCGTACGAGTTTAGAATTGGGTAGGTAAGTTGACATATTAGCTACACGGATGTTAGGTGTAATCCCAACAAATCACCTAAACGGCTATATTTGAGAAATGGGTCTGGGTGGGTGGGTGCAAAGGCAGCAGGCCAGCAGCAAACAATGCATGGGAAGCAAAGTTCATTGAGTAAGGGAGGGGAGAGAGAGGACAAAGTATATGCGTTGGAGCAATTGGCCCCTCTTCTTCTATTGTGGCTCCGTCATGGTTGTTGAAGGCTACTGGTCCTATGTGCAAGTACTTTGTGCGTTGCGTGGAAAGCAGGAGATTAGGAGTACAAATCCTACACTTTCAAGAAGAAGGTGATGGCAGGCTAGCTTTGTGGGCATCTTAGTAAGGATTTACATATTCATGTAAGCAAGAGTGGCAGTATCATGTTGGTTCTTTGTGGAGCCATAATTCCTTTCTCCCAATAAACAACCGCACCATGCGCGCTTACACACACACACACACACACACACACACACACACAGATACAGGAGACTGCCATTGAATAAGTGAATTACAAACCTTTTCTGTTTATAGAACCACGTTACAGAATATTATTATTTCATTTGCATTCCAGTATTTCAAGCTTTCAATTTGTTTGCGTGTTGCACACCTAAGATATGGAACTCCACAATGTTTGGATTTAAGTTGGGCCAGTTGATCTCAGGTCCATTATAGCTAGTATTTGACACTTCCAATCCACTCTATATCTTCAAAACACTTCCAGTCCACTTACACGATCAAGTTACCTTTTTACCCTCAAGCCCTTACACTCCTACTACCACCACCTCCAACCATAGGCCACCACTTTCGGCGACCTTCTCTGGCCACAAATCCGGCTACCTACTCCGGCGACTTCGGTGGAATATATGGTGCAATTGGGCAGCTGCCGGATCATTTCGCCGTTGTTGAACTCGTTCAGGCGCCTGGTGGGTCAACTAGATCCGAGAATTTTACAATGGGCAGGATATCTCATATTAGAACCGCTGATAGTGATCTGGGCTCGGGCAAACTGCAGGGGGATTGGGCTGGACATGCCATGTCGAGCTCTACGAAATTGCCCACATCTTGTGATTTGAAAATCTAGAAATTGGTCATTTAAGCCGAAAGCCACGGCACACAACAATACAGAGGAATGAGTGAGAAGAGACTGAGAAGAAAGAGAGGAAGAGAGAGAATTGAGTGTGATTATTTCGAGATTGTCCATTTCATCTTTATTAGTACTATCAAAGCCTAGCCTAGGTATAGACTTTTTTTGGGGTCAGTAGCCTAGGTATAGACTTTAAGCAGAGTGTTGAGCGGTACTTGGGTTTTGTGCTTCCATTGTGATGCCTTTTTTTTTTTTGTTCTTCAGTGATTTTATCATTTTATCATTTATTTATGTATAAAATGTTAGTACAAATAATGTTGTATGTATATTGATAACTTATTACAATTCTTTAATGAATATAAATATTTTTTAATAAAAAAAATAAATGACGGTAAATTCGAAACAGTACCCGGTATCCCACCGATACCGGTACGTATCGTACCAATAAAGAAACCGGTTCCTTAGCCAATACAGAATTCAGAACCTTGATTTGATCCCAAATAAGCTTACAGATAATCACATCTTGTGAGTCCAGATAACCACATTTGATCCCAAGTAGGCTTTTTAAAAAAATATATAATCCAGATAACCACTTCTTTTTTGGTGGAGAGAGAAAAGAATCCATTAATCAAAACTCTAAAATAACAACATACCCAAAAAATCTACAAAAAAAAAAATAAAAAAAAATAAAACAGAAAATAATCACATCTTATGAGTCTAGATAACCACATCTGATCCCAAGTAGGCTTTAAAAAAAGATATAGTACACATCTTGTGAGTCAAGATAACCACATCTTGTGAGTTCAGATAACCACCGAGCTTAAAAATAATATACTTACCGAAATAATTTTCACGCTTAAAAAAATATTGTACAGATAACCACATCTTATGACTTGTGAGTCCAAATAACCACTTTTTGTGATTCCAGATAACCACATTTGATCTCAAGTACGCTTTTAAAAAAAAAGATATGGTACATATAATGACATCTTGTGATTCAAGATATGGTTATCTGCGTTGGCGACTTTTCCAAGCGAAGTCCAATTTTCCGGTGATATTTTTTTTTTCCGTGTAATATGAATCTTGTTTGATAATTTTCGATGAGATCTTTTGAACGGTGCAAAAAAAAAATCAAAAATTTATTTTAGTAGATATATTATTTTTAAGTTTGAAAATTACACGTAATTCTGCAGGAGAGCAACTTGGGACGGAGAGAGTAACATACTGGAGTATTCCAGGCACAAGTGTAGTTGGACGAATACCAAAGTTTTGATATTGGAGCCTTATAGGTACAGCTCTTCTTTGAAATTAAAGGCTGAGAGCTGTCATCATCAATAAAGGACAATAGGAATAGGGTAGTCTATCTTTTCTATCCTTTTGAAGTCTACAGCCTAGCCTACTGTTGTTCACAAACAAGAGTCAAATTTGTCTCCTTCTTCAAGCTCCCTTCAACAACTCCCCTACTTCACCTTTTTTTCCTGCAAAAATTATTTCTCTCTCCAGCCAAGGCACCATTTTTGCTCCCTTCAACAGCTCCCTCTCAAGCTTCTGATTCTTTTTTTCCGATTGTACAACAGATCGAGTTACCAATCGGCCTCCACGTCACTATAGAGTCTTAACGTCTCCGGCAACCATCTCCGGCACCGGTCACTAGCGGTTAGTGGGCACCGTCAACTTTCTCGACAACTTTTCCGACGTCGTTGACCATCCGGCTAGTTTGCCGATAGCAATCAATCTCTCATCTCTCTCTCTCTCTCTCTCTCTCTCTCGTGCGCACGATCAACAGAAGATTCTCGATCGCGCTCCCGTCTCGTCTCTCTGTTTCAGTCAATAACCAAATGGGCAATTTTGTCTGGAAAAAAACCCAACGTGGACCTTAGACTTTACAAAATATGTATTAATGGACACGAGGTGTTTTAAAAATATCAAGTGGACTTTAGGCCTTTCAAACATGTATAATGGACTTCACACCAATTCTTTAATTTAAGTTTGTAGTATTTGACAGCATATTAATTGAGCGGACTGCATACATTTGACGTGTGAAATTTATTTTGCTCCCCATTGTGCATATTGGATAATTTTGCCATTATTATAAGTTTGTTTGACACTTTTCTTTAGTTTCATAATAGAAAACATGCGCATGTTATTTTGAGGTTGTGTTCTTATTTAAGTACTTGGAAGGTGGTTCATTTATTTTTTGTAATATGACACTTTTTGGGAGCTCATTTGGTTTACCGTATTTTTTTGGGTTCTTTTCAGGTAGTAGGTGCAGTAAATTGTGCTAGAAGAGGTTGGGTCAATATAGATGTGGACACCATTGCGTGTGAGGCATGTGGCGCTCGTATCTTCTTTTCTACACCATCATCTTGGACCCAGCATCAAGGCATTTATTCTTGTCTTCTCTATTTTTTGCTGTGACTGTAACTTTTATTGTCATTTCTTTATCTAGCAATAGAAGTTGATTTGAGAACTCGTATAATGTTGTTTGATCTTATACCTTTTTATGCGGTATCCAGTTGAGAAAGCAGCGTTAGTATTTAGCTTAAAGCTAGATAATGGACACAAGCAACTGTGCCCATGGATTGACAATGCCTGCGATGAAAAACTAGCTCAGTTTCCGCCTACCCCAGCTGCAGCTTTGGTTGATGAGTACAAGAAGCGTTTTTCTGCGCTCCTTCATCTTTTAGCTCTTCCTGTGATTTCATTCTCGGCCGTTGATTATA
Source organism: Gaultheria prostrata (assembly GCA_036023075.1). NCBI lineage: Eukaryota > Viridiplantae > Streptophyta > Magnoliopsida > Ericales > Ericaceae > Gaultheria > Gaultheria prostrata. Next base: position 18,597 of record JAXBDA010004872.1, read on the forward strand.
TGAGGAGCCCTCAGCTAGAGAACTTTCTTAGGGGATCTTCAGATGAGGGCAGCAATGGGTCTGCAGACACTTCTCAAACAGAACACCAGGGAAATGAAAAGGACAGAGATTCTTCTGTCTCTTATTATCAGGTTTGACTGTTGTAGACTAGCAATGGCTTGAAATTTGATACTGATTTCTGTATCACTATGTACACAACTTTTTTTTTTTTTGATCGGCAAACAAAATTTTATTAAAAAATCTTGATAACGGGTACATCAAGAAGGAGAAAATCCAACGAAAAGTTGGAACACTCAGTGGGCAGAGCCCAAACACCATGGGCCTAAAATGCCCTGATAAAACAATGAAAATACTCCAAAGGCCAACTAAGCCGGATAAACAATAAAGCGCACAAAAGCCTAGCCCTAACAAGTGGGTAAAGCCCATCCCCAAGAAAACCCAAAACCTAACCCTAAAGCAATATGCAAATCATCCACCACCTCCACCACTGTAGCTTCTGACAGCCACGACCAAACCTGACAGCCACCACCCCCTGAAACCGATCCACCTCCGGATAACCCAAGAGAAGCAGCGCCAATGAACAAACAAGCCAAGCTGTCTCGGATGATCCCTGAGCCGTTAAGCCAAAACCACGGCACCCACTGGTATCCGTAGCGGGAGACCACGACGGCCACCACCCCCACCGTCACACCCCTTGCCGTTAAGCCGAAACCGGAGATCCCACCAGAAATCCGGCCGAAGATGCGCTTGGAGGCGAGGACCGAGAAACCACTATGTACACAACTTTAAAATCCATTGGGAAATGTTTTGCTTGTGTGTTGCCTTCACTAAGCATCGTAAGGCACTTCTTAGTACACAACTAAGCTTTTAGCAATCTAACAGCTAGATATAGAATCCAATCGCCCCCACAATGGTTGACCTGACTCTTACACTGTTGCTGATGCTCGTTTTCTGCCAATCTCTGCATATGAAGCAGTTTTTCACCTCTAAACTCTAAACTCCATAGTCCACACCATTAACTTCACTGCCATGGCCAATGCTAATCTCATTACTCAAAACACCATTCACCTGCGCATGTTTTCTTCGATAATTAAATGCTTTTTAGGAAACATAATTTTTTCTTCTCTCTTTTTGGCTAAATAATTTTCTGATCAAGTAAGCACAACTTAAGCTATACTGGGCATACCCCAGGCGGGGACAGCAAAAGCACTTGGACCAGAACTAACAAATTCCTGTTTTTTATTTATTTTTTTAATTCTACTTCCTAGAAATATTTCTTATTAATACGAAATACTGCCATGGTGAAATCAGTAGACACTCAGCTCTTAGGCAGCGGGCCCTGGGCATACTCACCAGGCCATCGCTTAGGGTTCCCAGTTTTTGGCCCAATAATAGGGCCCCCAAATTTCTAAAATTTATAATAAATATTATGTTCATCAATTACTTTGTGGATAAGGTAATAGTAGTTCAGTGGTATGATTCTCGATTTATTACCATTAGGTCTAGTGTTCAAGCCTTCCTATCGTCATTTTTTACACCAACATAATTCGAACGTGTGCAAAATATGATCAACTGCTGCCGGTGAGAATGGATATCCCGACCTCGGAGTCCCAAGTTATGTACTATGCAAATAACCACAGCACTGCAAGGCGTTTTCAAACCTCATGCCAAAGAACTAACATGTATACACACGCTAAGAGGCCCAATTACTAAAAGACGCTTAGGGCCCAAAAATTGCAGGGCCGGCCCTGCTCTTAGGAAGCACTCAAGCAGTGTTAGTGCATCTCGGTTCGAGTCCGTTAGCCTGGATACTAAGGACCACAAGATATCTACCACTCCCAAAAGCTAAGCCTGCAACACTCTAGAAGAGATATTCCATACTGAAGAGAGATGCCAATCAACTGCCACTATTTACCATTTATGGATGGGAAGAAACTTGAGAGTTTTTTAGCACTTAGCTTTCGATGGTAGGACCATCCTCTCTTACATACAGAATGATACTAAAGCTAGAATTAGGTATTTGAGGTGAATCAATGTGATTTTAGCTACTGACATGGTGACACCTACTGAGAAAGGTGGTCCAACCATCCAAAATGTTTCTTACCTCACGAAATTGTCTTTGATTATAAATTATATGGACGAGTTGGCCTGGTGTTTTCTCTAATGATGTTACAAGTTTTGTCTTTTGGCAAGATTGTCATTGAAGGACTTGAGAGTTTTATCTCCTACCCATTCAATGTTACTTGCTGACCTGACCCTGGTCAGTGACATGGCTTCTCACTTCTCAGTTGCTACTGTCGTCATCTTAGTCATCTAACACTTTTATTGTCTATCCTTTTCAATGATAATAAAAATAATATTCTTCACCTTTCATGGAGGTTATGCATTTCATTGTTATTGATGTTACTACAGTTGTCTCGGTCAACCTTTCATCAGTTGTTACAAGAATCTTAAGTTGTCATTCCTGTTTCTGTTAGGTTAGGTGAATTGTTTTTTTGATGCTTTAGATGAATTCTCGATGTTGTTGTATTCACAATTAATAGTTATCCTTATTTCTTAACATTTGCAGGCACAAAAACTCATAAGCCTATGCGGCTGGGAACCTCGTTCACTACCTTATATTGTTGAGTGCAAGGACCAGCAGTATCAATCTAGTAAAGATGACAATCCTTCATACTTATCTCACGGGGTTGCTGATGGACATATTTCTAGCATTGTTGCCTATTCCTCTGTTGTGGATGAGACCGTGGAGGCAAATTATGATCCTGCGGCTTCTAACAGAGTGCAGTCTGATCTGCATTCTGTTGTTTTAGACTGCAGGCTTTGTGGAGCAAGTGTTGGATTATGGACTTTCACTACAGTTCCTCGGCCTCTGGAGTTCTTAAGACTAGTTGGATGCACAGAAGTCGATGGTGAACATGATTCTGCTCATCACAAAGAAGCTGCCAATCGTGGTAATATCAAGGCTTCTGGAACCCTTGATTTGAGCATTGTAAATGGTATGCAAAATAGGGAAGGCACATTGGATACCGACTTAACCAGTGCCACATCTGCTAGTGGAAAAGGGTTGAATTTAAGTTTAACGATTGCTGGGGGCCCTCCACCAGCTAAACAGAATTTCAAAGCAACAATTTCTTTGCCTGTTATTGGGCGCAATTTGAGAGCCCGGATTTCCTCTGATCCCAATTTTAGAGATCGTATTTGTTCTAATAATTCATTTCAGGAAGGTAAAAGTCACGTGGAGATGTCATTAATGTCATGTTTGGATGAGGATGTCAATGAGCATGGCAACGATACACCAGATTCCAATAAGGAAAAGCAGGTGGAGAGTTCTTCGAATTGTGTGGATGGCAACAGCAGAAAGGACAAAATGCTGGAAAACACTGAAAATATTGCAACAAGTAATGAAGCAGTGCCCGCTTGTAGTAGTTCTAATGTTGATGACTCTTCTATGGCAACCACCAGTGTCTCTGAGACTAGAAGAGATTGGGAAATTGTTGGAAATGATGTTTCAGAGACGGTTCAGGCCGGAGCAAGTTCTTTTTTACAGGGTTCTGTAACTGGTAAAGTATGGGACAAAAGTCTAGTTGAGACTCAGGATGTTGGTGGGGTCAAGGCGAGATTGCAGCCAGTAGACAATGCTGTCTTGACCTGGAGTATAGGTAAGAAGATTTATAGCTCATCTTTTTGTTTTTAAAGTTTTGTAGTACTCACTTTCCATCTTACTCTATTTAATTCATCATTAAAAAATGCAAAGATAGCAGTCTTTTCCTAGTTTTTTCTTGGTGCATTCTGAATGAACTATGTTTATTATCTATTTTGACGGATGGTATTCTCTCCGCTCATTTGATACAGATCGATGATTCTGAACCTATTACAGACCACTTGGTGATGCCTTTATTGGTTTTTCAAATCTTCGGACATACTTTTGTGGTCAACTCTGTCTAATTTTCTTCCGAATATTTTGTATCCCTTGTTTTGAGTTTAGTAAGTTTTTTCTATGGAAACTGTGACAAATTAGTGGTTTAGACCATGACAATCTTCACCATTAGGAGTTTGTTTTTTCTACTTCTTGCCGTGCAGGCTGGAACCCCTTATTGGTTTTTTTATTATTTTGGGACCCTGAAAGGGTCAACTGGACTGACTTCTGATTCCATTCTCACTGGCTATCCATATACTGCAGATGGTGTTTTATGCTCGATAGCTGTCATTTTCCCTAGTGTGGATATACTCTTTGTCCAAATACATACAAGAGAGAGAGCATTCACTATTGTTGGCTCTTGCCTGCAAATTGGTTTTCCATTCACGTGTCTGTGCTTGAGATAGTTGACTCCCCTAAGCCGTGAGATATATACGCAACCTTGTTAAAATGAGAAGTGAGGCCAAAACTAATATTCACTGCCTCCCATGTCTTCCTGTCTCTTCCTCCACCTACCTCCTCATCCTCTAGTTCTACTGCAAACATGTTGGCTATAAAGGCAGTGAAATGATACAGTTTCCGTATAGGCCTTCTATTGTTGCAACTTGGTTTATGACATCACTACTTAAATTTAAACCATTATGTAGATGTCAAACTTATTTTCCTTATTGAGGCAAGTAATGTAAATTCAACTGCAGAAAAGTGATTCGGTTTGAAGATTTAGTAGTTACTTAATTATACTTTTGTTGACTTATCTAGTGATCTTGTTTCTTAAATTTCTTTATCTTGCTTGTTTATAATTATATCAAATTCAGGATAATTGAGCACCCTCATCCCGAAACCAATTGCGAAAACATCCATATCTGGGCCTGTATGCTATGGTTACACATAATTGCATGCTCTAGTTAACTTCTTGTGCTAAGGACCAGGAGTTACGGTCGTTCTTAAATTACTACGCATGCTAGTCACTATATGAAAAACCTTTGACGTATTCTGTACTATTCGTTATCAGGTTAGCTGGATGTTTTTGCTTCAAAAGAAGGGAGCATGTTGCTTTAAGCACACTTTGTTCTCAACAAGTTGTCTTTTTCTGTAAATACAAAGTGAAAATCCTGTATTACATATGGTGGTTGTTCCCCTCCTCCCTTAAATATGCTTATAAGTTTCATGATTGTGAAATGTGAATGGATCCGTTCTCTTAATTCTCATTTTGTGTGATTACTTTTGGAAGATTTCATGTTGGCTACATCTGCTTCTGTCTTTATAAATTTCTTCGTAGCCAAATGTTTGTTTCCTTTTCTCCTTTGTTACTTCAAATCAGACTTTGTGGACATGTGGATTAATTGGGAAAGATTGACGAATTGGTCTCTCCAATTTCCAGGGAAGAATAAAGATCAACTACCATCAGATAAAGCAATGGAATTTGATCCAATTAGGCAGCACAGACATTTTTGCCCCTGGATTGCTTCAACCGGCAATTCACCATCAGGATGGCAAAAAACACTATCTGCTTTACAGCACCAGAAGGAGTTTTCTTCCCCTAATTCTCCATCGTCTTCCTTGATTGAGGTAATTTGAAATGTCCTTTTGTATTTGGGAAGAACTCACATGCAATCTTCAAGCATGTATACGGTAATTGTTGTTGCGGAAAAAGCGTTGGTTATTTGGTACGCATGGTTATTACGTATAGAAAGTTTACGTACTTTGTGTCTTTTGTTTCGAACTTTTGTGGTTTAGTCATGATGAGGTGTGTGTCATAAAAAACTCAACTCATATGCTTATCTGTGGTTGGTTACACCCTGTGCTTCAATTTTACACATTTTCTTGGTGTGATTTGTCATTTAATTTTGACTTTTTTGTCACGACTTGAGTTGTTGGTAACCTACTGCTCTAAGTTTCTGAGTACTTATGAATGAGTGTGTTATTGTGTATGGCGCGCATGGAAATATGACAAAATTATAGAGGCTAGTCACGTAAGTGTTTGGTGATAGCAACTTGTTATTTTAGCTAGTTATGAAAAATGTGATATGGTGCATTGGTGTGTACCATAGGGTTTCCCCCTTTGCCTGAGGAAGTCTCGTTTTCATTGAGCGATGAGTTACTGTATCATGCGGCTCATGCCTATGGTTGGCACAAAGTCATAAGCACTGTGATTGCCCATGGCATGTCTAATATCTAAAACATGAAGGCTGTGTGTTCTGATCATGCATTTGTTGAGAGATTTTCCAAGGCTAAGGAAATGGTAGGAAACTAAGGAAAGAAATGTAGCTTCTACTCATCACTGCCCTTCTATCTTTTCCATTTCCTTTACCTCCACAAATCCTGGTCCAAACACAGCCTTTAACACCACAGAACATGTGTGTAGGTTTACCCCACCTTACTAGTTACTAGCCCTAATAATGAATTGCCTGTTAACACATTCTTTGCCTGTGAATGTATCATCACCTTGTTCTTTGTTACTTTTCACAGGTGGATGATCCTGTTGCTTCAGTCAAAAAGCTATTCACGCCTCCATCTGCAAAAAGAATGAAGCCGAATCCTGGTTCAAGTTGATTTACCAGAATAGTTCAAAATTTGAAGGGTGTCCGAGCCATTCTTGTACATGCAGGGAATGTGAACTGTGATGGTAGAATGCTTGTGCTGAAAGAATACTTGGACCTTTTCACCCTTCGGAAAGCCATGAAAGTGATTCTATCTTTTCTTCTCTTTTGTATTCTTTTGTTGTGTTAAGTTTTCCTTCTCTTTTTACTATAGAGTCATGTACTATTGGCAGCCCGTAACACGATATGCCTGTGGTTTTCCCTGTATTCCTAAGCCGGCTTAATCAATGAAACAGTATACGGATTTTTTGTGACAGAAGTAATAGAACACATTAATCTTGCATTAACTTGTTTCTCTTACAAAAATTGGATATCCAAATGAGAATTTTTAGAAACTTTCGGAGTCAATCAAACAGACCGCAATTTGAGACGACCACCTTCGCATAAGGGCGGTTGAAGCCTCTCTCTGCAACTACAGCCCTCTTATCTCCAATTAGCTTGGCCACCCTGATTGCCAAAACAAGGAGCAATGTTAATTTCATCCAATAAAGGGAGATTTATTTTATTCGTAATAAAGCTCAGAATGGTTTTACATGTACTATTCTTTTTCGTTCAAGGGGACGAGATATGTTTTTAACTAATCAACTGTGCCATTTTACCATGTTCAATGTTAACGATCTTTTGCAACTATTCAGCCATTTTGTTTTGCCAAGTATTTTATTTTTCAAATTTAGCTGACAGCCTGTCAGAGATTCAAATAGCAAGAATTCTGTAGATAGTGTCTCAAACCGAGCGCTTTAGGGATAGGAATCTTGTTTACAGTGTCTTGGAGGGATGAGCTCGAGCACCTTACCTCTATTGTTCTATAGGGAAATTGATTCATGCGACTCTCGAAATAGAAGCCGTTATAGAGCAACTTACACACTGGGATGATGATCCTTGCAATAAAAAACAGTGATACCTCAAACTAAACACTACTGGTAGGAAGTAGTAGTTGTCAATTGATTAATATGGATGCCAATAAACATTCAGGCTCAAAGCAGAGGGATAGTAGAGCTATTTTTGTATATAGTATACTGGTTGAATATTTGTGCACAGATCCAAAAAATTGTAAATGCAAATGACACTAAGTTTCAAATGCACTAATGTGTAAGAAAAGTGAATATTGGCCCTTCACTCCGTCTCAAAATATTTGGCCAAAAACACTATTCACGCCTCTAAAAAAATCATCTTTATTTTGTAATTTATACTACTTTTTACGATTTGGAAAATATTATTTAATAAAACTAAGCAAAATCTATCAAACAAGATCCATATTACATACGTAATTTATTATACCTTAAAAAATATAGATGATTTTTCGAGAGGTGTGAATAGTGGATGTGTACCAAACTTTTTGAGACAGAGGGAGTATTATTCTTTATTGGTAAACTTGTAGTTTGACAAAGTAAACAAGAAAAGTGGATTTGAAGTCCCAATTTTTATTTTTTTTGATCAAATTTGAAGTCCCAACTTGACACCCAAACCTGAAGTAAGGAGAGCTGGTATTTTCCTGCACAGTCTTGACCTGCCCAATCCTCTGCACCACCTCCATCCCCTCCAACACTTTCCCAACCACCAACGCTGCCGCGTCTAACTCAGGCGAGTCCTTGGTGGCTATCGTGAATTCCGTCCCGTTCTGCTCCGTCCCTACCTCCTCCTCATTGATCTCCAACTTCCCTTTCCTTGCAACCAACTTCAACTTCGGAGGGGGTTTCAGTGGATCCCTCACAATGATGCTAACACTGCCCTCCAAATTCTTAGTCCCTTGACAATTTCCATTCACTCTTTCC
>JAXBDA010004873.1:0-26879 GCA_036023075.1 Gaultheria prostrata
TATGAGATTTTCTGAATGATGTGACATGTCTCATATTTGTGCCATTAAATCTCATATTTGACCATATGAGATTTTGTGGACTTAAATATGAGATTTTGTGGACTTATATGAGATTTTTTGACTACCCATATGAGGGTGCATACGGTACACCCTTTCATATCTTTAGCCACAAAATCTCATATTTTGAGTCACAAAATCTCATATAAAATAATTTTGGGGGTGTGTGTACCGCAACAACACCTCTTCTTGAAATGATTCATTGACGTCCTAAAAGTATATACACTTCTAATGTGCATTATATATTTTGAAGTATTTGATGGAGATGCTCGCGTTTTGTCATCTTATTTGGACTCACAATACAAAAGAATTGACATGACAAAATCCGACTTTTCAACTTAACCATATTTATTAAATTAGGTTGGTTCGGTTGACCCAATGCAGAGTCAAAGACTCGGGAGGATATTGAGGGGGTGTGCCACTAACTTGATTTTTTTTACTTTTTGGCTTTTTTATGTGAGAGCTCAAAAAACGCGTTGATTTTTTGTGATTTTTTATGTGATGTGTTGTGAGGGGATAACCTGTCTCGAAAAACACAATAAGCTGGCTTTTGATTTTTTGAGTTAGTGAAACGGGGTCTCGAAAAAGATTGAAGTTGAAATTGCAAAAGTTTTTTAGCGCAAGGCTTTGAATACTTCAAGATCTCCGCGGCCTCATTCCTACTCATTGCTTCTTGGTGAACTGTACGAATATGACAAAAGAGTAAAACCCATAAATTTTTGCCTGAAGGGTTATATCGGTTGCTTCGCATGTTTACTTTTCACACGATTGACTAAGGTTCGATTCTTGGAGTGAAGCCAAGAAAGTATATTCTTGTGAATCTCCTAGTCGGATGGATGGCCTAGCCTACTTTTGACCCGACCGAGGAAAATTATTCAAAATACACGTAAGCTGGCATGGACACCCCTTACCATCGAAACAGAAAAAAAGCCATAAATGTTGATGGTCATGTGATTTATGTACGCTGAAATTCACCAATTTTGCATTGGATTGGATGAAATAAAATTATATCCTTTTTTTTTTTTTCTGATAGTCAAGGAGTGAGGCTGTAATTTGTATGAATAGTACTACTAGTATAATTTTTGAGAGACTGCATCCTAACAATATTGCATACCCTGAAAAGTGATTTGTCCTTAGCAGCCAATTTGGATAAAAGTATTTGTCCTTAACAGACAATTTTTGTGAGATTGAGTGAGAAAAGAGAAGAGTCAATCAAAATATTTTATTTTTGTATATTTCTCTCCAATTCTCACCAAAATACTCAAACCAAATATTGGCTAGAAAATATCCCCTTTTTTCTTACGAAATCTCTCCATCCGAAAGGGCTAAATAATCTAGTCAACCAACTTCCAAGAATTGCTTACCACAATGCCAGTCTCACCACAACTTCTCATCTCTTTCTACAAGTCAGGGAAACACAACATATACTTTCAATAGTTTAGTCTTTTATATATATATAATCGGACGTCCGGGTCAATTTTAAGTCTTATTTGAATTATTCAAATGATTTTTCTTTTACTTTGTTTAGAGACTTTTGTGATGGTTAATGGAACTTTTTTCAAACTAAAAAGATAAAGAATCAAAAGTAAATAGTCAAACCAGAAAAAACAATTATCTAAAATAGGAATGGGACTTCCTAACTACCGTTATGTTTAAGAAAGTAGTAAATGATAAGGACACATCGAGGGATCAATAATTCTGGCGATCATCCTATCCACATTTCAAAATTTATTTTAAATATAAATTACTCCATATTTATTTTAAGAACTTCTAAATTACAAGGGTTTGCTCATTCAACATCTATTTATAAAATCTGACATCCGCGCATACAAGATTTTTTAAGATTTGCCCTCCTAAGAGTCTATTACGAAAAAGCTCACGCTACAATATTTTGTTATTAGGGTATACTTTTATTTCTAGCGATACTATTTAGCCTTTTGAAAATTTTGAAACGACTATGTAGATGCAAAAGATTATATGCAACTGTATAATCATATACAACCTACCATATTATTTTAAAATAAATGTATGAGTTGATGAAAATTATTTTTAATATTCTATATTACTGTAATTTAAAAATTCGTATTCGCAGAAATTGATATTGACTTTCCTTTGTAATGCGAAACTAATATTTATTTACCAAATATTAAATTCTGTGTCTGATAAATACTAAATAAAACTAGTAATTATTGTCGGATAAAATTCAAGGTAGAGGGTCCTTTTCTTTCTAATCACAATAATCAATACATATACCAAACTAATTTATTTAAAATATCTTTAATTTTTTTTTTTTTTTTTGGAGAATCACTTTAACCTACTCCTCTCAGAGTTGCTCAACAAAAGTAACGAACAAGAAATCATCAGTCAAACTCAAAACCCCTAATTCAATTCAGCACAAAATCAAATTTCAAACAACTCCGCAGCGACCAATCTCTCTCTCTCTGCAATTTTGTAATTGGGGGAAGATTTGGTCCTCATTGGCAAGCTGTCAAACCAGAGCCTTCTTCAAGACTCCGAAGACCTCTCTTTCCCCATTTCCGACTTTGATCAACACACAAACTCATATATATAGATACGTAACGCAGGCGTATACGTATACAAGAGTGTACGAGTATATGTATATGTGTCTTGAGTTGTTTTTCTTTGTTTCGTTGATAAGCTACTAAGAATCATTGAGTTGTGCTTATGGAGATGATGGATTATTACCAGCTCGCTGCAACGTCTTCCTACCAAGATTCTCTCAAGGTTATTGAGGACGATATTCAGCATGCCAATATGCTGTGAGTTTATATCTCCAGTTGATTTCTTCGTTTGAATTGGTTTTTTGGTCATGGATTCATGGTATCTAACTGAAAATTTGTGAAAATTCAAGGCTATATCATGTGGGTTTCTTGAGAATTAAGTCTAATCATGTGCTGCAATTAGTTTAGGCGTTTCCCCTTTTCAAATTTACTGATTTTGAGTGACTATATGAGATGGGTTTGTTGGGGTTTAGGTATGATCGTCCACCGTCGTTAGTTCTACATGTTCAACTTTATAATTTGGGAAAATTCAAGGATATATTATCATTTGTTTTTTTAGAATTTAGGTCTTATCATATGCCCCTAAACTATTTTCCCTTTTCAACTTTAGTGATTTTGTTTGAGAATTTAGGTCTATTTGTCCACTGTAATTAGTTTCAAAAATTTCCCTTTCAAATCTCCAGTGAAACTGTTTTTGCAATTCACTTTGGTTTCAACTTTCAACTTTGCGACTGTAGACAATGCTACGTTCCTACTAGGGCTTAATGAACTAAAACCCTTCTCTGCTTCTATCTTGGGTTAGCTTTAGACAGCTTTGTGTAATTTTTCCTTGTGATGGTTCTGTGTTGTACAGGTTTAATTGGAGACAAAAGTAAAATTGTATATCTAAATTCCAATGCACAACTATTTGATGAAGACTGTTTCAGTGTTCGCTAATTTGTGTCACAATTTACCTAGAATTGAAACTTAAAGAATAACATTGTTGGGCCCAGAGTGGCCCCATGGATTTCGTTACACAATGTCACTCCTTGCGATCGCTCTAAAAACATACTTGCGGGTGCAATGTCGAATGCCATAAGACTTAATCGAAACCCTCCGTAATACGAATTGTTTTTAGGAGAGATGGTGGAAAAGCGGTCCAATAAGTGGTATCATAGCCAGGAGGCCATGGGTTCAAATCTCGGGATCGCGAGGGAGGGATTGTTGGGCCCTGAGTGCCCCTATGGATTTGGTCACATAATGCCACTCCCTGTGACCACTCTAAAAACAGAATTGCGGGTGCGATGTCAAATGCCATAAAAGACTTAATTGAAATCCTCCCAAACACCAATTTGGTTTTAGGAGAGATGGTGGAAAAACAATCCATCAAGAGACAATTGGGTCAAAATTCAACCGAATGACTGATGGGTTTGTAGTTGGATTATCTGAGGTTTGAGGGTACTTTTAAATATAGCCGTTCGGATTTCAGCACTCATACTACCCAATTAAGAAAATGCTGTTGGGAAATATCGTACTTTTTGTTCTTCAGACTCAGATGCTGTTGGGAAATATCGTACCTTGAAGTTGGAAGTTGGTGTTCGATGAATTTTCTGAAGTCTAATATTGTGTGGTTGATTTATGTTGGTGTAGGATTCTTGTGGTTGACTTAGTAATCATCTGACGGTTGCTTGATTGTGAATGATGTTCTTCAGGGCGTCTTCTATTTCTAGGGCGAAGGGAAGTGCTTGTCTTCAAATGAGATTGGTCTACAATCACTTTGCGCCCATTTTATGGTTTCTGATCCAATGGATGTATTGCTCATGCACATATTTGCTTCCTAGCTATCTAAATTTATTTCACGTAGTCGTATACAAGGTTGGTTCCATGTTCACCTTTTCTTGCTTTTCCTTGAGGCCAATTTTTTATGTTCCTATTTTCATTCTTGTCTTTGGTTCTCATATCTATTCCAAGTCACATAACAAAACAAGTGATTGATCTTGTTTCTTCTTCAGGCATCCCCAGATGGCAAGGTGATTTTCTATTCACATGGAAGGAGAGCAACCATTAGAGAATTCTATGGTACGCAAATGTTTCTCTCTCTCCTTTGTTTTTGAAGTGAGCTTTTATTTTCCCAACACATATAGTATTTAGTTTACTTGAATTCTCATGGATCCTCCCATGTGGAATTTTAAATTCTGAAGACTGATTTGCATCATTTAGTGCTTTAAGCGCCGTGGTTGAGTGAACAAAATGGTTATATGTCCTGTTTCTACTATTCCCTCCGTCCCCATTTAATGGTCCTTTTTGGGAGTGCGTGCCACTTTTCAATTGTTTATATCTTGTAATTTATAATGTTTTAGGTGATTCTAAAAACATTGTATTATAGGATTAATTGAGATCTATCAAACAAGATCCATATTGGATATAAAATTCATTACCAATTTAAAGATATAAGTTTTTCATCCGGTTAGAATACAACTGGGACTATTAAATGGGGACGGAGGGAGTATAAGATTTTGCTGTCAGTCTCTGAATTCAGATGTTTTGTGCCTTACTATGGATGTAATATCGCAGCCGTGATATTACCATCTCTCGAGCAGCTCCATGTTAACACTTCAGAGGTGGATCTTTGTGAAGATGAAGATGATGTCTTTGAAATGGTTGTTCAAAAGAGATTAGAGGAGAAGAGGAAGAAGCATTCCGATGCTGATTTAGAGAGAGAAGATGAATGTGGAATCTGCCTAGAGCCGTGTACTAAAATGGTTTTACCAAACTGCTGCCATGCAATGTGCATCAATTGCTACCGTGACTGGTATGTCCAATGCTTTGTTCTCCCTTGTTTCTTGCTTTCTGATTCACAGCATGGGTTGTCTCAAATCCTTATGTCCTTGTGTATTTGATATGTTTTGTTGTTTCGCATTGTATTGGCCGGCCATCACAATTTCTACAATTGGATTACAGGAACATGAGGTCTGCGTCCTGCCCGTTTTGCCGGGGTAGCCTAAAGAGGGTGAATTCAGAGGACTTGTGGGTCATGACATGCAATGGTGATGTAGTTGATGCTGAAACCGCATCAAAGGACGAAATCTTGCGATTCCATCTCTTTCTAAACAGCTTGCCAATAGATATTCCCGACACTCTCTTCTTAATGTATTATGAGTACTTGATCTGATCTGCCATCAATGAAGAATTGTACAGCAACAGAGAAACGCCAACCATCACGTGTAGATAGAATCTGGCGAATGTCTTATTCTTTACTGACATTTCCACTCTATGTTATTAGACCGGTTATGCTTAACACATGCAAGTTCAATCTTTTTTTTTCTTATTGCGCATTTGATTGAATTAAGTATTAGGAAAGAAAAATTATAGCAGTCTGCTGCATGCCTGTTTAATTTTGTGGTGTATATTTCGAACTAAGGTGCAGAAAATTCTCAGTATTTTATGATTTCCAGTGTGGATTTTCCATTTTCATGCCGATGTTTTACAACATGGTAAGATTGCATAGAAAATTAGGAGACTCTTGTTCATCTACAAAAAGTTTAGTGAAGTATGCTGTTGGAGAAGCCCCAACTGTGACCAGTCTGTCTTCTTTTCTTGAAAGGTTAGAGAGGAGACGCCTGCAAAGAAGCCCAAGGATATGGAGTAACTTCTTGAGTATACTGCAACCATGAGTTGACCTGTTTAAAAACCCGAACGAGTGAATTTAAGCTTGACCTGAAATCTTAGTGATTGTAAAATTGTATTCTAAATTAGATTGTTTATAAGTTGAACTGATTTTAATGAGCCGAACATCAACCGAGCTCACGAAGCTTGGTTCTTTAAACAATTTAAGCTTATTGAGTTGATGGTACGTCGTCGAAGATTGATTTGAAAATTTTGCAAGCTCAATACCCATGTTCAAGTCTGGTACCTTCAACTACCATTTTTTTTTGGTACACCAGAAAAATAATACAACTAAGCTCTCTCTCGAAAGTCACTCCTCTCATATCCGCCTCAAGCAGTGGAATGAGGTCGTCTGGTGGAGTCATGTGAGATACCATTGTCTCATCTTGGCCAGCTCCTAGGTTAGCAAGGTGGTCTGCAACTTTGTTTCCCTCTCGAAGTGTGTGCTTCAAAGAGCTCCCGGCGATGCTCATAAGAAGCCTTGCACTCCTTTATCAGCACAAGATGAGGAGAGTGCTCAATGGCAGTAGCAGAATCAGACTCTATCTTCATAGCTTCCATTCCTTGGTTTTGGATCAGCTCTAGGCCTCTGAAAAGGCCCCATAGTTCAGCAAAACCTCAAACCTCTCCTATAATGGAAAAGGCCTAAATCACTGTAAAGAAGGGACGAGGCATTTTAAAAATAAATACAGCCATGTAAGAGATCTGGATGTGTCACAAAAAAGGAGAAAGAATACCTTAACTCAGTCTGGATAGTGGGAATCTTGAAGAGGATTGGGAATGTAATACCTTATTTCCATAATTCCGATGTTTGGAAGAGACAGGAGCATGAATGTAATGTCATATTTTCATAATCCTGATGTTTGAAAGAGACAAGAATAAGAATTTGATTTCTGATGACATATTCAACCTATAATCATATTCTCATACTAGGCAGGAATCTGATCCTTTTCTTACCCCGTGGTATTACATTGATAAATTTCTCAAAATAATTGTTTCTCACATGAGATTACCGAATTAATTTGATCCCGGGAATGAAATTACTCCTGGTAATAAATTCCAAGGAATTTAATTCCTACTAATCATATTCACATTCATACTCAAGAAAAATCTCCCGGGAATGAAATTACTCCTGGTAATAAATTCCAAGGAACTTGCCCAAAATAAAAAAAATAAAAAAAAATAAATTCCAAGAAATTTAATTCCTAGTAATCATATTCACATTCATATTCAAGACAAATCCTAGAAATTTGATTTTCAGTAATTAATTATATTCATATTTCTACTCAAAATTCTGGTCATCCAATCATAGCCTAAATGTGTTGATTTGATATGAGCAAGCAAACCAAAAAATAGATTTTCTTCGAACAAGCACTTCATTTTCTTCTTATACTCCTAACGAAAAATAAAAAGAATTTTTATTTTATTTTCTCCTCTCTTCTCTGAGCAAATTGATGGTCAAACACATCATTAAAGAAGGCAACAAACCAAGTTTTAACAAGAATCATCTGCTATGTAAAAAGGGGCAAGGGAGTTGGCACAGCCAAAGTATCCAGAAGCAAACCAAGGTTTGATTAGATTCAAACTCTTATAACCTAGATGTAAACTGAATCTATTACAACATGAATTATAACAATCACAACTCTAGCATTTGTACAACTCTCGACAGTCATTGCTGCATACTAGTGATGCCCGATTGAGACCGTGACTCTACGAAGAGTCTCACCGTTGAGAAGATGAGAGAAGGCTCAGCCATCGCACCATTTCCATAGTCACCGCAAGCTAGCCTCTTCGACACTGGAGGGATGAGCGTAATCCCCAACTCATCAATTAGCATAAGATGTCGTTCAGTGAATGGATTGTTCCACATGAAGGTGTTCATGGCTGGGGCAACAAAGAGTGGTTTCGTGTAGTCCCACGCTCTCACAATGCAAGTCAGCAAGTTGTCGCACAATCCTCCAGCAATCTACAAGAGTACAAGAAGAAAATTCTAATTACACAATCATCTTAGACATAAAGGTGACAACTTCGATGAAAACTCGGGATGCACAAACTAAGTCAATCGCCACAATAAGGTATGCCGCAAAAATCTTGTTATACATGCACAATAGTGATCATTCAACAAATGCCTTGACTGAATCATATAGGTGCGAAAGAGCTTTGAGAATTGTACAAGGACATATAGTAGGAGTTACTCATAACCTTATGGGTGAAATCACCACAACAGGAATATGAATCTACTAACTTCTAACAGGAGGTGGATTAGAAATGTTTAACAGCTTCAGTAGATAATATCTACCGAGCTGAACTAAAAAGGGTCAGCACACAGAAAAACGTGACAAGACCAATCAGGAACATGCATAAAAAGAAAAATAGCCACATGAAAAAAAAAAAAGAGGAAATGATACTGTGTCCCATAGCATGTTATTTACGTTGCCTACAGTGCTTCTGGATTTCACTAGTACATTTGAGTGCTGCATTTTGTAAGCACAATTGAATTGTATCTTGAAACCATTAGACAAGGAAGCCACTTAGACAATTTCTTTTACCTTCTCTCCTGTTTCCCAAGAGCCACAAGGAGTGTTAAAGCATAATATTTCTCCAGAAACATTGCATTTGCCATATGACTAAAATGTCAGTTCTCACACAAATGCACCCTTGGTCTTGAAACAAGTGTGTAATATCATAAGCAAAAACTTAACGAGATTGTACATTTTCGTTACCTTGCCAAGTGTGTTTGCTGATAATGGGGCAATAACCATGATATCGGCCCACCTGCGGAGCTCAATGTGTAGCACACTATCACCAATCTTTGACCAAGTGGACCATTCATCCTCATCAGTGTAAACAACTACGTCCTTAGGAAGGGATGCTCTATCAATAAAATGCATGGAAGCCCTTGTGGCAACTGCCCTTACCTCTGCCCACTCCGAAAAAGAATGGCAAAGATTTCCAAACTTAATAGCAGCTACACTTCCACTAGCAGCAAGTAGAATATGTGGTTTCCTGGGAGGAGTGTTAACTTGTATTGGCTCCCTGTCTGCACTTACAGGTTCAGAGTATGCCATAACCTGTTAATTGAAAACAATAATATTTACTTGAGAAAATGAAGGGGAAAAAAAAACAGACATTGGCGTTCTTAGGATGCCTAAACCTACACCAGTACACAAGAATTTGCTTATAAGCTCAAAGCAAAAAACCATCTAGGCGATGGAAGTTGAAGACACAATTGGTAACCTCTCTAACGCGTGGGGTGTGTGTGAAGAAAGTTCAAGCCACAACGACCTCATGAATCTGATAGGAACAATGCAAATAAATACCTAGTAAGCAAAAAATCTTTAATCTATATGAACCATAAATCAAAGTCAAGTCGCCAGAAAAGTAAATGACAGCCAAACACTTCTTGTCACACAACGAAAGAGGAAAAGGCAAATACTTGAACGCATGTGTATTGTCTTTCGTTTATTTTTGCTCAGCCAACATAAGATAAGGAGAAAGTAGAAACAGGGATAAAAACAACAACAAAACAAACTAAGTGAATACCAAAAAGAACTAAAGACGCAAATCTACTGCTGACCAGACTCCAACAGATTTAACTTCGCCATTGAAGTACATGATGGAAATAAGACGAATCAAACCAGAATAATCTTAGCAGAAACGGGAAGCCTTAGCTCACAATCACCATTTTGGAGGTGTCCGCTATAATTCATCCAAGCATCTATAATGAAAGCTATTTTACAATAAAATTAACGAAGATGTAAAAGCATGCTCATCATGTAAATCCCTAAATTCAATATCTGCTACCTCTGATTGCTTCAAAACGAAAGTTCGTCACATCATTCACAATAAGAAGATTAAGTCAATAATCATTTATGGCTTCCAAAGAACTCCTACGGCTACGGGAACCAAAAACATTGGAAGCATCAGAAAGGGTCCACTAAGTTTCCAAGGCTAAAAGCAAACAGAATGCAGAAGACTTGTTTGGTGAAGAGTTTTAGAAGCCTGCCTACGAGAGGATTATTTTAAAGCAACCCATTTCAAGAAAACACCAAAAAGAAGTTTCCAAATCTCGAATTCTACTTCTGCCAAAAAAACTGGATATGCAGCCTAACAAAAAACTGGATATGCAACAAAGGCAGCGAAAAGTATGCAAGGTTGTAAATCGGCAGTCTGCCAAAGCGCCAGTAGTAGCACTTCACCTCTCCTCAACTACCTACCCTGAGAATACATAGTACTGACTGTGATCCCCCACCAAAGTACCCATTACACCCGTTCCACATTAACCTGTTTGGCTATGCTGCACCAAAGGCCCTCCGCCACGGCATTATCGTATCTCTCACCCCCGCTAGCACCAAAACCAACAGAAGTAGAGAACCTAAAGCCCAATTGTTGCTGGATTCACAGAAAACACCTCTCTATATCAATATATTTTTTGCTAGGTTCCTCTATCTATAAACTGCAATAAAGTTTGTCCATCCTGGTAATGCCATGTCAGTATGGTATTATTCATAATACTGTGAGAAAGAATTAGGATCCCAAAAGAAACGGAACGACTTTCCCCATTATAACCTGTTTATAGTGTGTCAATCCCTTACCTTCCGGCGGTCACTGAAATGGAACACATTGGGTTGTGATCCGTACTGCCCAAAATACCAGCCAATACCGGGCATACCGGTCTATGCTGGGCATATTCGAGAATCTCAGCCGGTACAAAAGTACTGGTATATTTTCCCTTTGAAACAAAAAGTCTTGGATTTTACATGTAAATATGTTGCAAATCCGAAATGTAGTGACAAACACGCCAGAACAGGTACGTACTATACTGTAATAGAGAAAAAGGAACGCTGGCCGGAATGGGATCAACAACTTTGGCACTAAGAGCATTAGAGCATAAAAGAACCTCTACGTAAGCTACAGAACCTAATCAAGGCTCCATAAAACAATTCAAGATCATGCTAATAATATGCTGAAATGAAGTATGGTTAGGGTAGGGTTTCACACAATTTTCACGCTGTAAGAAAATGTGCGAGGAACAAAACCAAACATTCATGCTTAAGCGAAAACAAAAACTGAAAACCCTAACCCCAAAGGCTTTATAGCACAGCTGAGGTGAGGGTATTTTTAGTGAGATAACAACCACCGGATAATTGAGTAACTTACCCAAGAAAACGAATAATTGAGTACCAAACGACACAAAAATCTGATATCATCATGAGCTATGTAATAAGCACAAAATCTTGATGCAATTTGACAAAAATACCTGCTTGCTAATTTTTCATGACAATTTGTACAAACACAGGACGGGCATATAGCCGTGTATATAGATATATGAGCATTTGGTGTTACATCAGGCAATCGAAAGGCATACTTAGAGCAAGTGCAACAATACCTAGCTAAATTATACAGTTAACAATACACAGTTTTGGTTTAGTTAGTTACCTTTCTTTTCCACACCCCAACAACACTAGGCATTTTACCAATAATCTATTAAAAAACTAATTTCTTTCTCTTCCCCTATTTTCCTTCTCCATTTATCAATGGAACTCCTACAAACTTCGAAACAAGTAGATCAAACTCGGGTATACATTTCAAGACTTCAACAAGTGAGTCTTTTCTTTACATTTTAGGACTTCAAGACATCATTTAGCTTCCCCATTCAACTGATTGCATAACATTGGAAGGTCCCATTGTTCTGCAAATCCATCCTGCTTACAACCCTAAAACTTCAATCATTAATTTTTCCAATCCATCCCATTGATTGAATAAGATAAATGGAGTTCAAATCACTAAATCTACAAACCCTAAAATCTTCTTCACTTAAAATCACAATAAGCTAGATCAGCAATACAAATCTCCCCTAATTTTCTAAATCAAAATCAACCCAAAAATAGGAAGAAGAGAGGCTCTATAACTGCTGTTGCAAGAAAGATTTATGGGACACGAACATACCGGAGAACTTCTGTCACTTGAAAATTTGAAGAGAGAGAGAGAGAGAGAGAGAGCTGAAAGTAGGGGGGAAATGGATGGTAAATAACAATTTTAACTCATACTTTCGTCCTTAAACTTTCTCATTATTATTTATTTCGTCCCTGAAGTATCTATCATACCCCTCAGCTGTCCAATTTAAATCTATCGAGTCAAATTGGCATGTCAATTTAATGGACAAAAGCGAACCATGTGCAAGGGCACATGCCCTCACCCACCAAAATCAATGTGGAAAAGAACTTTTTAGCAGAAAACCACTCCTGCCCATACCCACTCATTCAGAACCTGCTTTGGATTAAAGCTTGTGTAAAGCCATCGATAAATAGCTCCCAAATTTTGACACAACCTCTAAGAAAGAATAAATAATACATGATATCTCGAATCAACTTGGAGCACACTTCATACTGGAGTAATTCATATAGTCCTTCCGCTTGGAACTTATAGAAGCTATTTTCTGGATCTTTTGTTCATGCGTCAAGACTTTCTTGTGAACCTATTTTAATAGCTCTACATCAATACTCCTCAATAAAAAGCTTTAACACTATTCTGAAAGAAATCTACTGTTGTGTCAAATAGGTGAGACTAATCAAAAAATCCATAGTGAAATTTGTTGTTATTTGTTACACATGTCTAACTTACTCTTATTTTTGCACTTAGACCGTTTTTTGAATTTTGTTAGCTTTTGATTAAAACACATAAATTTTATAATTCATCTCGATGAAAAAAATGAAAAAGGAAAAATATATGATGCACTTGAAAGAAGATCCACTAAAGTCAAAATATGTCTAAAAAAATCTGTCTAGTTTTTACTTTACTAGATCCTTTTTCAAGCTTTTTGTATTGTTATCTTGATACTCGCCTTATTTATATATATTATGTTTTTTTTTCGTCATCTTGCATTTGAATTTAGTAAATAATGTCACGTTTAAATTCAAAATTCACGATGACAGAAAAAAGAGTGATTATCTGTAATTTCTTTTGCTAGGTCCCTCTATCTACAAATTGCAATAAAGTTTGTCCGTCCTAGTAATGCAACGACGGTATGGTATCTTCCTCAAACTGTTAGTGAGAAAGAATTCGTGCCGCAAAGTTCCCAATAGAATGGAACCACTTTCCCCATTATAACCTACTTAGTGCCAGACTGAAAATAGCAATACCGGACCAAAAACAGCACAAAGCTGAAGTGAAGTTAAAATGTTTAAAATATAGGTGAAGTTACACATAAATATGTTTAAAATATACTATAAAATGTTTATTGCAGGAGATCCAGAACGGTACCGAGATACAGTCCGGTACGTGTTCAGTGGAGAAAAAGGTGTACACTGGCTAGGTACGTGATTAAAAACTTTGGCACAAAGTGCATAAAAACAACCTCTACGTAAGCTACAGAACCTAATCACCACACATTTATCACGTCTAATCAAGATCTCACCAAACAATTCGACTGTAATAATAATAGCCTAAAATGAAGTCTGGCTAGGGTTTCACACAATTTTCATGTTCTTGGCGGGCAAGAAAATACGCAAGAGGAACAAAACCGACAAATTAATGCTTGAGCGAAAACACAGTACAGACTAATCCAAACGCTTTATAGCACAGCTGAGGTGAGGGTATTTCTAGTGAGATAATAACCAAAGAATAGTTGAGTAACTTACACACAAAAAAACCTGAAAAATCGAGTACGAAACGAAACAAAAATCTGATATGATCTTGGACAACGTAATTATCACAAAATCGTGATGCAATTTGATAAAATAGCGACTGGTTAATTTTCATGAGAGCGTGTATAAACACAGTATGGACGTAAATACAGATAAATGCGCATTTGGCCATAGATCATGCGATCGAGAGGGATAATTAGTGAGAAATGATACCTCGAATCTGTTGAAGTTGTTTCCGCCCAAACTTCTGCCGCTTGAAAATTTGAAGAGAGAGAGAGAGAGAGCAGAGACAGCAGAAAATATAGGGGGAAACGCCGAAATGGATGAAAAAGAAAAAGAAACAAAAGGGTAAATTCCTAATTTCATCCTTAAAGTATTTCATTTTTGTCCCTGAAGTATCTATCATGCCCCTCAACTGTCCAATTTAAATCTATCGAGTCAAATTGGCATGTCAATTTAATGGATAGAAGCAAGCCATCTGCCCCTTGCACATGCCCTTAAAACACCAAAATCTATGTTGAACATAACTTTTTAGGAGAAAACCACCCATTGCCAGTACCCACCCTACCAGTTTTGGGTTAGAGCTCATAAAACGATCGTTTCAGGCTCTTAAATTTTGACTACTTTTACAACCTTGGCTTGTATAAAAATTAAATTAAGATAATTGAATCGTGTTATCGAATCACACCTCCTATATCAATCAATCAGTATACGATATTTCCTTACCTAACTATTTTGATTGCGTATGATTTTTCTTCCTTAAATATTCCTAAAAGAACTTGGACCATTTCTCGATGTGTGCATGTTATCCTTGCGCAGGGGTCATGCTGATCATATTTCTGCATCGTTCTAATTTTATCGGATAGTTAGCAATTTTTACTTTACTAGATCCTTTTTCAAGCTTTTTTGTATTGTTATCTTTATAATCGCCTTATTTATTTATAGTATTAATATTACCTTTTTTCTTTGTCATCTTGAATTTGAACTTAGTAAATAACGCCCAATGTCGCAATATGGATGGAGTTGCCGCCTCTTTTCTAGTGAGAGAGAGTCCAACTTCTCTCTAAACTTTTCTTTCTTTTAGGGTTTTGCTTGGGGAGGTCTACCTTCCCCCCACTCTCTCATGTTAGCTTCCTCTCTCCATCTCCTCTCCTCTCATATTTCCTCCTTCCACCGCCTCGCCTCACTTCCTATCCACAGATCTTGAACCATTTTTCTTCTTATTTGGCCTTTTTGGAGCTCAATCTGGTGCTGAAGTGGGGTATGGAGATCGGTTAAAGCTCCTCCGGCAAATAAGCTACCGGTTCCGGTGCGGCGGATTCCGGCATCATCCATAAGTCGGTGTTTTTTTCTGTCGCTTTTTTTTATTATTTTACCCTTTGTAGGTGATTCTGATTATCCCCTCTACGGGTGCTACGCGTGCCTCCCTGCGTGGAGTGTTTCAAGATTTCATCCGTTTTTTATGCTTAATGGTTTGAGCTGGGTGTCCTTAGGATTCTCTACTACTAAATCGAGGACGGACTCTGTGCCGGCACCTAGTGCGGGTCTGCTTCGGTAGGTGTGTCTGTGAGCTTGGAAGCATGTGTGCTTTTTCAGCAGTTCAGTCTTAGATTTTGGTAGTTTTGATTCAGTCCTGTATTCTGTGATGTAATCTTTGTCGGACGGCTTTTCATGATATGAATTGACTGTTAAAAAAAAAAAAGAATAATAACACCCAATGTCTAAATTCAAAATTCACGATGACAGAAAAAAGAGCGTGATTACAAATAAAGGTGTCCTTAAATTATTAATCATTTATTTACCCTGTCTATTTTTATCGTAAACATAATTTTATTGTGTCGAAAAAAATGATCCAAAAAATAGTTAAAAAAATAAGCCAATTCAAAATAGTAGGCTCAGAGAATACGCACGAGGCGTAGAATAGCAGAACGGGACGGGAAACATCATCGTGAACTATTTTCGGGTGCGCGTAAGATACGTGTTTCCGTCGTTACATACTTATCCAACGCCCTCTCTCTCCTCCAATCTCGGGCGGAAAGGCAAGGTCCTTCGATCCTCTACAATCAATGGCATCGGTAAGATCCTGTTTATTCTCGTTCACCTAGTTTTACGCTTTTGTTTCTGATTTTGCATCTTTGGCTTGTGGATGGACATGGCCAGATATGAAATCGATTGACAGAATGAACATATGTATATGTGCGATGCGTGTGCAAATTGTGTTATGCAAAAGATGGAAATAGGAAAATCTTTGATTTGAGATTAATCCGTAAAGAAATCTGTGATGTGAAAGTAAAATGGAAGGTAGAAGAAATTTGGGGTTAGCCAACCTTTTTTCTTCTTGGCAGTTCGTTTAGGGAGTTGAAGGGTTAGCTTGGTGCCCCTGGGGCATTGCGCGTTGGTGCCACAGAGCTCCCAACGCGACAGATTTATTGGGGGGCACGACTAAGTGTACGGTCCCATGTAGATGTGAGGTGCTAAGGGCTATGGTCTCTGAATAATTACTGGAAAAATGTGAGTTGCCTCAAAACTGTCGTTCACACAACTGCATTTCACACCAAAAGGGTGTTTGGTTTGCATAGAACTGTGGGTAGAAGACCTGGCTAATTTATGGTTGCGCATGGTTCGGATTACCCACACTGTGGCTTTGCATTTCATTTACAATCTCAACTTATTTGGCATGTATAAAGCTGTAGAGGGTTAATTATACTTTTTTCTTTTTGTGGGGTGCGGGGACCGGGACTGAACAGGTTCTATAATTTTGATTATTGTTGGGTCACTATACATTTCAAACATTTGGAAATGGGAAGAAACCAAGAAGGTTTTGGAATTTGGTCAACGGAGATTCGATCGCTTTATCATGTGTTTTTTTTATATTTAGATGCTTGTGTAAATTTTAGTTATATCAGTAGTCATGCTTACTTTGCTCCACCAGTTGCAGCAATAACTTCCTCAATTTGTACCTCTGACTGCACCTAAGAAATGGAAAAAGAGGGATGACAGTTCTAAGGACCTAGTGCATTGTGAATGCCTCATAGCCATGTTGCCCAAGTACATTTGTATCTGGTGAAGTTGTAGCAAATAACAATGTAGCAGATGGGGAGAGGTAGGTAGAAAGGACAGGGCTACATTGAAAACCGTTTCTGCTCATTGCCTTTGGACTTTTTATCACTCTTGAGGATCTTGTGAATTGTGTTATTGTATCCATACGTATTGACATTGGAATACCAAGTACTC
This sequence comes from Gaultheria prostrata, assembly GCA_036023075.1. NCBI lineage: Eukaryota > Viridiplantae > Streptophyta > Magnoliopsida > Ericales > Ericaceae > Gaultheria > Gaultheria prostrata. The sequence continues at coordinate 17,105 of JAXBDA010004873.1, forward strand.
CTATATTAACCAGAGTTTCTGGTTTCCTCTTATGTTTTCTCGTTCCTCTGTTCGTGAGCTTTCATTTGTTTAATGTGGCTTCTAATTGCTTAAATGTTCGCTTCCTAAAAACTTTAAGCTTTTGGTGATATGAATGAATCTTAATTGTCCAGTCAAGTCGGAATTCTTTATGATGACTGGGCTTTCTTTTCTAAAATTGACATTTGCATTTGCAGCAGGATACAGGTCATCCTTTGCCAAAATTTGGTGAGTGGGACGTGAACGACCCTGCCTCAGCTGAAGGATTTACGGTCATATTCAATAAGGCCAGAGATGACAAGAGGACTAGTGGCACTGCTGGCGCGATTGCATCGCCACAAAGAAACGACAATGCCTGCAGACAAACTGAGACATATCAACGTCCTCCTAAGGTACGACTTATTGTGGTTGGGTACAGTAATACTACACTGCCCATTGGTCTCTTCCCTACTTCTTGTTTGAAATCTTTCGGAGATTAATATTTGGTTCTTTAAAATAATGCAGAGAAGGTGGTTTTGTTGTGGGTGAACCCCGTAGTGATTTTAAAGGATTGGGTTTGTGCAATTTATTCAGAAGGGGTAGTGTGGTGAATTCATTGCTGAGGCCGGTATCTTTGTGCCGTGTGAACTGAGAGAGCAAAGAATGGCTTCGGAGCATGTGCATTACTTTCTCAGCCAGATTTTCACGTCTTTTATTTGGCTTATCTTTTACATTTTGTGTTCCCTTGCATTTTATGCTTGTACCAAGAATATAGCAGATAGACTAGATTAGAGTTGTGTGTTTGCCTGCTCTGTTCTTGTTTGCCATGAGCAGAATCATCAGTCAAATACAAGTGGGTGCATTGCATTAATTTTCTCTTCTTTTTTTTTTTTGTAATTTTATCTCCCAATTGTTGTCTGCTCATTTTCTATGCACCCCCTGCGTCCTGCAATCGTTATCTGTTTTTCTTGTTTATTTTGGAACTCTTATATTTTGTGAAAGTAGTTTTTGTTGGGTGGGAAATCTTAAAGTAGGATCACCACGTTACTTTTTCCATTGTTTCTTTAGAAACCCGGGGACCCTATAGTGTGAGGGTGCACTTAGGGGTGTAGATCGCAATCTGAGACAGGAAAAATACTCATTGTATAGTTTCCAACGAATACAATATGGGGAAAAAGCTCATTGTATAGTCTCCAATAAACACAAGTATTGAAGGGGAGTAGCCCCCAATGAACATCGAGACCCAGGAAAATGCAGTCTCTCCCAAACGAATGTTGCCCAATGACAACGAGAGCAGCCCAAGTTCGACTCACAACAATGAAGAATTTACATATCATGATTTTGCTTGCTCTCTTACATAACACATGATAAATATACCATGCCTCCTCTGAAAAGGTTGTGGCAACTAAAGCTCAGATATTAAAAAGAAAAAAGAAAAAAAATAGATAATTTCTGTCTCAGCATAACAAACCTAAAAGACTAGTTAAGAGTCACATCCATTTTCACTCCCACCCATCATCAACTGATGGTGAGTTTCCAAAGGAAGAAACCCCTGGGCCAACAAATGCAGGGATAGAAGCAGGATTAGAAGCCGATTGACCATAGATCACAGGATGGTCAAATTTACAACCAGGCCCGAACTTGCAAATGCCATAACGGTTGTAATGTGAGCAAATGTTTTGACCCTGAATCACAAAAATAGATAGGTCAAAGGGACAATTATAATGAAAAGCTTATTTACATATTACAACCAATAAAACTTTTCTAGGACCGTCAAAGACACAACTATGACTAGATGAAATTTGTCAAAATACATATCCTTGCTCAGGTGTAGGAGTTTACGGGTGCTCCAATCAGTGATGCAATGTAACAAGTATCTTATAAACCGATCACTGACTAAAATACAGTTCACCTAACAAAAGGCAATTTCCAATACGGGTGGGGAATTGTTGTGTTTCTATCCACTAGATATCTTAACCTCACCGAAGGTAAGCTGCAGATATTTCATAAGTGAAATTTCCAAATGTATACCACAAACGAGGAGAGGTTTCCAGAAAAAGAAAAGGGAAATAGCAATTTAGGCAAGTTCATCCCCCAAACACCAACAAAAGAGTTACAGTCCACAATCTTAAACAATCACACATCATTTGGGGTGCCACATGGCAATATCCCAAGGACAGTGAATACTTTTCCCGGTACTTGCTTATTTCTCATGACATGATAATTACAAGGGGAGAAGGAGAATTCCCAGGAAATGTGTAGACCACAAAATCAAGGTATCATGTGTTAGTGTTCAATTGATGAGAAGATATAGTTCTGTTGCATACTTTACCAAATTGGGGTGACCTCTGGTTCAATGGATTAAAAACTCTCAGCCTACTAATATCTAGGTTGTGGGTTCAAGTATGAGGGCAACCAATTTGCCCAATTAATCCCACTCTACTCCTCCAGACACTCATTAATGGACTACCTATTAACTGGGCATACTTCTATCATTTTTTTTCAACAAAACTAGATCTTCAAAAGAAACAATGTCCAGAAGTAGTAGTGACTTACAGGTCTTTGTGGCAGGCCAATGTGACTCAGAGGTGGAGCAAAAGGGGCAGCTGTCTTTGGCAACCTGTTCTTAGGGTGGTGAAACTTGCACCCAGATTTATATTTACAGTTCCCAGTTTTCAAGAAATAACTGCATTCAGGTTGGCCCGGTCGTTCGGGGAATTCGTCAATGAGCATCGGAGGTCTATGAGGTGCATAGAAATTGATCTCAGCTGGCGTGTTGAGGGAAAAAGCAGGTGGTGTAGGCAGCCTCCTCTCTGATGGTGCTGGATCCTTGCCATGCCACTATGAAAATGGGGAAACGTTTCAACAGATATAGTTGATATAAATGGATAAAAGGGCAGTAAACATAAAGTACTAACCTTCCTCATTTTCACAACCATTTAAAGGATATATTATGAACAATAGACAACTTCCATGCAAGGACAAGGCATTGAGGAGCAAATGCCACATTGCTTAGAATTCCCATATTCAAATTCACATTTTTCCATTTTACTTCTTACTTCAGTATGGCTTAAGTTTGCCAAAAAAAAGTACTGCAACTATGTTTCAAAGCATGAACATGAGCCCAGCCGATAAAGAAAAAAGACAAAACTGTGAGCTGATGCATCCATCACATGACTGAAAAATTGGGAAATAAGACCAAGGCAAGGAGCATGAGCAAGAAACAGGAATTCTGCTTTTGAAATAAACTAACAATCCTGCTAAGTTGAACAAAGATTTGCACACAAAAAAAAGAAGTGCTGATTTGGTTTCCATTCAAGTCTTTTGACTCCGATGGTTAGAACCTTGGAGGCAACTCGGTGCTTCGTCCAAGTTTGAGAGGACTTAAAAAAATCTTCCAGATACTTAAAATCTATAAAGATAAAGACATGCCACGTATGTCCAAGACAACCTCCCTATTCATTTTGTTTTTCTAGATTTGGACTTCATAAAACATACTTCTTTTATGGTTTCGTCGTGAAAACTTACGATGAAGTGCATGTATTTGGGATCGTGTCACAATGAAGCTATTTGCATGAGGTGTAGCAGAGAAAAAAACATACAACCAGCTTCACACCAAGAAAGGCAATGAAAATAAAAACAGAGAGAGAGAGAGAGCAGAAGAAGGGAGAAAAATAAGAACAGCACATTCCAGATAGCACTTAACTTGGCAGCTATTTCCACATCCTTATTACTGCATCCACTACTACCCATTACATGATTGGGCACATTAGAGTCAAGTCAGACAACAATGCAAGGTAATATCCACAACTCACAAGGAGAATAATAAGGGTGGATGATGCACATTCCCAAAATCAATGAAACTTCTATAACAGGAGTAACGAAGTACCTGATAACCATTCCTTTCGGGATAAGGGGAAGGAACCCCTTGGGTTGGCGGAAACACTACTGGCACAAACGGACCGGTCTCACTCGATGCTCTTGGCGATGACCAGGGTGACATAGTCGATTGGGATGTGCCTTGTAATGGAACAGCTCCACCATTACCATATCCAGAAAGGGTGTCGCCTCCTCCTACTGTAGTAGGATCCGGGTGATTGAACCTGCAGTTTGCTCCATACTTGCATGAGCCATTACGCATGTAAAAGGGGCACTCCCTTTCTCCCTGGAAATTTTTTTGATCTTGTCGGAATGCGTCCAAAAATGATCCAATACACAGAAAATCTACTAAACGGCATCTTTATGGTCAAATTCAGTACTACTGAGTTTGAAAGATATGTTGAAGTCATACCGGACGGATTGGAAGACTCAGAAAGTTGAAATCAACTATTGGAACTGCTGGAGTTTTTCGTATGTTGTGTCTGAATTTACAAGCTTTTCCATACTTACACCCTCCTGAGCTCAGGTAATACTGCAACCAACTTACGAAAGGGTTATAGCACCTCAAGAACTGACATCAGAAGTATAAGTAATAGACCCCCTAAACAGGTACGATAACAAGTACAATAAAATGTCTGTCATCTGTTAACAACATATGAGAAACTTTACCCCGCCGAAAGATACATGGATAACCTTCAAGAGAACAAATGGCAACAGTAAGACTGAGTGTACCAGACCCCACGCCAATCTTTAAATCCCGGGAGGACCTATGTAGTACTATGAGAATATGATAGGCATTCCAACCGGAACATTCAGATGTGAATTGACTTTGATGGCAACCACCAGTACTATGAGAATATCATAGGAATGAAAGTCATGTTGGGAATTACAAAAAAGAAGTCAAAATCCATTTCTGCATGTTGAAATGGCATCAAGAACAAAGTTGCATTAATTGGAGTCTACAAGCAAACATATGAGAAAGATGAAAATCACAATCTACCCATTAGAGAGATGTGGCTATTTTCATTTGGGCCATTTGTTAGTATAGAACATTTGTGGATACTAAATCTACGGCACAAACCAGAGTATGACTCCGACATTCGTAGATTTTTTTATTTTTTATTTAAAAAAAAAAAAAGATAACTCAGAAAAATATACACCATCATTGTTTTGATACATAATTTTGGAACTAAATTTGATAAAAGGGAACGCATGTATTTATTCAGCATTGGAATTGGCAACGTAAGAGACTGTTATTTTTTGGGTATCAAAGGAGATGCAGCACATTTATTCCCTCGTATTTATTTCGAAAAAATAGGGCCTATACGCCTTTGATTCTCAAGCTGGTCACTTTCCTCCACCTCAACCTAACACTTGAACTATTTCCACTAGAAGCCACACATGACCCACGAGGAATGTTCAATGGAGAAAGGATGTATGGCGTCTTGGCTGGTCACCACAGCACGGGCCCAACAGCAATCAGTGGGACTCTGAGGTTGTGACTGGACTCCCATGCTAGTATTCCTCTCCAAAGCTAAGAGCGTGGGGTGGTATTCTATTCACGAGTGTACAATTCTTAGCATGATTGGCACACCAAGTCACCAATATGAAATTACGTACTACTCATACAAGTATAGCTGTTTGGATGGACACAATAAGTGGACAGCTAGAAACATAAACATTTTCTCCCACTTCCCTGCGGTTGTGACTGAATTCCCATGCTAGTATTCCTCTCCAAAGCAAAGAGCATGGGCGTGGCGTTCTATTCACGAGAATACAACTCTTAGCATGATTGGCACACCAAGTCACCAATATGAAATTACGTATTTACTCATACTGCACAAATGTGTGGATGGACACAAAGAGGACATCAAACTAGAAACATAAACTTCTTCTCCCGCAGGAGGGGGCCCTACTGGCTCAACTGTCTACTTTCCCTCTGAGGGGACTACACAAAATATGACAACAACATTCTCATTGGCTAAACCAAACACAATCTTGGAGTGCTAGTCATGAATTGCTGCACATAAATACAAGTCTGTACACTATGTAAGGACAGATTGATGCTCAAACTTGATTAATTCACATTTGCCTCAAAGAAAATGTTACCATGTGCCCACTACAAGGCCTTACTAAGTATCTACGTCATGATTGTGAAAAGATGCGACTTTAAATATAAATGTTCTCCAGTTAGTTACTTTAGCTTGGACTTCATCTTGGATTCTTGAGATCCCAAAACTCAAGCCAAAATGTCACATAATCCACCACAGTGAACAAGTCAACACAAGCAATGAACAGGAGAACCGATACAAAAAAATCACACAAGACAGGCAAACCCCCCCCCCCCCACGAATAAAAAAAAAAAACTTCACAAGCTGCAATTGAGATAAGAAATTTATGATAACAACAGACACGGGTATAATCATAAGATTAGTAATCACCTTGCATTCGACCTGTCCCTGTCTTTCTGGACTTTCTTCCCTCTCCTTGACCTTCTCTTTGGCAAACTTCAGTAATGTGAGCAACAGAACACAATAAATCAATCAACTCGTTACAAACCAATATAGCATTCATGAAGCAAAATCCAATATAAGAAAATACAACAGCCACCCTTGGGTTTTGTTGCCAGCTAAAACCCTTTAATACAGAAGGGCAGAAACACCACAGAAACCACTAAGATAAAAATCAATGAGTATTATGTCCAATTCATTTAATTCAAAACACAACCTGCTCCAATGGCGATCACATTGATGGAATGAAACTGCAATGCGATGTATGGTTCACAGGAATGCAAAGGAATGGAATCCACATGTGGTTCCCAAAAAAAAAAAAAAACAGTTTACACATCACAACAAGAGCTGAGGGTACCACCAAGAGGAAGCGGTAGACCGAAACTGAAAGAGCAAAGTTTTTTAATATCGCAGAACAAGATGCCCTCGACAGAGTTCAAAGATTAATTAACTAACCCAATTGATTGAGACTTAAGGCTCTGTATGGTTTGGTATTACAACATGAACGCTCATCTACTAATATAGGGGAACGGCCATTGCATAGTTGGGCTAAGGAATGACCATTCCATTTCTACTCAAAATCAAAATAGCAATCCATGGTACCAAATACTAGCATAGTTATATAAATACCTGATTTTTCCTTCTGCAAGGGTGATTGAACTTGCAATTCGATCCGAACTTGCACGCCCCCGTTCGCATATAAAAGGAGCAATCTTCAGCATCAGGTCTCACTGGATACAAGCTCCGTATGTATCTCTCCTTTTTCCACGTTGCTATAGGCTCACTCTCTCCTTCAACAAACCTGTTCCCATCGTCTGCTTTCTCAACCCCCTCTTCACCATAATTGTTCAGATTACGATATCCAATACCCTCCCAACCCTTACCATACTCATTTCTCGTATGTTCCCAAACTAGGTTTTGAATCTCTTGTTCGACTGCTTTCTGATACTGAAGCTCTTCGCTTAGGGTTTCCCCTATACCCAATTCGTAATCGAAATCATCACCACAGTAATAATCATTCATATTACGAAATCCAATACCCTCCTCATTCTCATTTCTCTTTCCTTCCAAAACTAGCTTTTGAATCTCTTCCTCCACTGCTTTTTGATACTCTAGTTCTTCGATTAGGGTTTGCTGAACACCCAATTCGTTATCAAAATCACGTTCCAAATCCACACACTTGTTGCTTTCCATTTCTTCCAAAACTAGGGTTTCTAGCTGATTCTGAATGTCTTCACTAATCAGTTGCAGAAACTGACGCTCTTGATCGGCGATCACTTCATTGGTGAATTGTTGATCACGATCAGCTGGATCCAGAGGCGGATCAGGATCAACTGAAGGCAAGGGTTTATACCCTAACTCCAGCAGTTGTTGATGATGGTGAGAGTTGAGTCCCTCTTCGTCGTTGTGGGGTTTTGGAGCAGTGTTTTCTGCGTTTCCCATTTTTCTCTCTCTACATTTCAAACCCTAATCGTGAATTTCGGTTGGAGAATGGGAACAGCTTTTTGGGTAGTTCCTTTTCATCTGAGTTCCCCTCGGGAAGAGTGATATAAAGGGCGAGGGGGAGAGTGTTCTTGGTGTTCGAGTTTGTAACGACAAGGTAAGATTTTTAAAAAAAAAACTCTTTCTTTTTTAGTACTATTACCAAAAAGAGCAAGTCCATCACTTGACTCTCTTTTTTTCTTCAAATTTGAGTAAAAATTGTAGTATTTGATACCAACAATTCCGGTCCTTGACTCAAATATCTAACCCTAACCACCGCCCTCCGCCGCCGGAAGTCCAAAAAGTCTCTCCCCTTCTCTCTTCTCTCTCTCTCTCTCACTCCAGCAACTCTTCTCATAGTCCCCCTCCCTAGATTGATCGATCTTCTTCTTCGCCTTCTTTTTCCCGATCTGCTCGTTTCTCTATCTCTCCCTTTAATGTCTGACCACTCTATCACTGCAAACCGCAACTGTTGACTCTGTAGCCTCTAGATCGGTATTCTCTTACCTCGCCGGAGTCGACCACGGCGACGACGAGAATCTTCCGACGACACTGTAGCCTCTAGATCTACTCGTTTCTCTACCCCTCTCTAACTTCTTTTTTTTTTTTTTGAGGGGGGGGGACGCATTCCGGTAGTCCCTTACGATATAACGGTTTATCTTTTGGCATTCCGGTAGTGCCTTACGATATAGCGATTTATCTTTCCCATGGCATTCCGATATGTGAATAATATAGCGTTACTCGTGTTTTTTTTTTTTTTTGTTACATTCCGGTAGCGCTTTTTTTTTTCTTCACATAAAATTGCCATTTTAGTCTTTCATTAGGTAGTTTACACTTTCACACATCGATAGGTAATGTAACAGATTTACATGGATAGAATCGAAAAGCCGAGTGTGGATAGTACATTAAAAGAGAAGTGCGAAAATTAATTTTAAAAAATATTGTAGATATAATTGAGTTTGAAGTCAGTTGATATGTAAGAGTCCATGTGCACTAAACGGCTCTGAAATATATTTTAAAATTTTGTTCTTAGCTAATAAGCTTAGAGCATACCAATCCTTACCATTTTTCTTATCCAAACTCAGAATTTTAATTTAAATTCTAGAAATTCATCACGAATGCAATTCTCATTTCTTTACCCATGTTGAGTTTTATTCTTTCCTTATGGGCAAATTTCACTAACCTCCCCTGAGGTTTCTGAAATAACACTAACTTCCCCTGCTTTTCTAAAACAACAAAAAGTACCCCCTGCCGTTACTTTCCAACTGACGGCGTTAACATTTGCGGAAAAAGGACCAAAATACCCTTCTTAATTCACTTTAATGTAACTAATTTAATACACTTAATGCCAATTTTTTTACGTTTAATAAATTTACTTTTTTTCTCTCCATTTCTTTCCCAATATATATGCATTTTTTTTCTAATATCTAAACTATGTTTTTACATATTTTTTGTTTTTTGAAATTGTGTAGCCAACTTATATTTTATAGTTTCGATATTATGAGTGACAATAAATTAAAAACCTGAACATCACCATGTAAAGTAAAATATTACTTTACGTATACAGTGAAATGAGCACGTATACATATATTAAAAAATATGAACTAAAATTGAGAAAAGTTTGGAAAAGACAAAAAAAAATCCACACTTTTGATTATAATTTTTTTAATTCTAAATTCTCTCGTCGAAATGAACCAATGCAAAAAAAATTTACAAAAGTAACAAAACTAATAAAAGTAGTTTTTTTTAGCAAAGATAAACAATAATTGAAAAAATATTAAGTCAAACAACGTCCATGTGAATTGAATAGTTGTGGTGGAGTTTAAGAGACAAAATAAAAAAAATTCCATGAGCATAAACTCTCTTTGCATTTATTTGTTAAAATACGTAATTGAAAAAAATAAAAA
>JAXBDA010004874.1:0-14273 GCA_036023075.1 Gaultheria prostrata
ATGAGCGAGGAAAATAATTATTTTGTCGCTAACAGAGGAGGGTTTAGGCGAGAAAATCCAATTTTTCCTCGCCAAAGGTACCTTTTGGCGAGGAAAAATTTAATTTCCTCGCCAAAAGGTACCATTGGGTGAGGAAATTTAGATTTCCTCGCCTAAACCCCCTTGGCGATGAAAAATTGGATTTCCTCGCCAAATGGTATCTTTTGGAGAGGAAATTTAGATTTCCTCGCCTAAACCCTCCTCTGTTAGCGACGAAATAATTATTTTTCTCGCCCATTTAGTATTTTTAGCGAGAAATTAAAATTTTCTCACCTTAAATTTGCTGTCCCTCTAAATTAGCGATGAAATGTGATTTTCCTCACAAAAAAGGCATAATTGGAGACGAAATTTATTTTCCTCACAGATTACCATTTTTCTTGTAGTGTTATCTCAAAAGCAATATTGTAAATCGGAACACCTCCAATGCGTTGGCAATTGGGCATGAGGTCGCATGTTTGATTCCCACGGAGGCCAACCACCCATCCCAAATCTTGGGGCTACCGAGGGTAATGTATGGTCGTTAACTTCAGGACCCTACTCTCTAGAATTAGTCGAGGTGCGCGCAAGTTGACCCGGACATCCGGTTATCAATGTGTAAATCGGAACCCATTTGTCTCAATAAATATGTGTTACATAATAATAAAGTTAATTTCGAAAAATATAATCTACCTTATGGTGCCAAAATGGCATTGCCAAAGTTTTTTGTCAACTATAGCGCTGTTTCATGAAAAATGACAAATTGTTCTGCCAGTGTAATGCCATTTGGTCAACCGTCTTTACCCTTTGGAGGTGATGTGGCAAGTTTTAAAACGATAATATCATTACAAAAGCTGAAATCCAACTGAAAGAGTATGCAGGAAATGTTGTAAGAGGATATGGGAAGGGATCACTATACCCAAAAATTAGGGGTGGGCATCGTGTCGTGTCATGCCGAGTTCATGTCGTGTCATTGCAAGTTTTGAGTATTTCCGAGTTCGTGCCAAAAGACTTGTTAACATAAACATGTCAAATATGTGGACACTAATCTGACCTGCTTCAAACCGTGTTGTATTTGGGTTGACACTATTAAGACCCTGGCAAAAAAAATTTCAAATGTACATAAAATTATACACTTGGCAATGTTATCAGTTAACGAGTCAACACGAAAAATTAAACGGTTATCCTTGTCCTAATCGACTTATGTGAGCTAACATGTCTTCGTCTTGTTTAATTTTCGTGTCCAAAACTGGTCAACCCAAACCTTCTAATGTGTATCGTGTTAACAAGTTGTGTCCGGAATTCTCACCCGTACCCAATACTGCAAACAAATACTAATCCACAATCTGCTAAAGCCGAATCCATACTATATAATGAACTTCATCGATAATAAAATCATGAGCAAACCAATAGAATCTCGAGCTAGAATTGCTGGGACGGCATGTTGTAGACATGATGTCATGCCAAATTTCATCCTTCTTTATATTTTTCTGGTAAATAATTTCATGCTAAATTTGGGAGCAAGGATTGATATTACCAAAATTTGGCCAAAAGGGTGTCATTTGTTTTGCCATTTTTTGGTTTGGCAAACCATTTGGCACACCCGTTGCTCTAATGATGCACATTTCGTTTGCTTCCTGAGAAATTAGAGGTCAAAATTAATGGTAATCACAGAACTTTGTGGGGGTGATGTTCCACTTTGGCTCTGGATCATAGGAAATTTATTTACTGTCAATTCTCTCCTGAATTTAGCAGTTGTGATTGTTGCCTTCTCTGGTTGCAGTCAATGAAAAGCTGAAAAAGTTGGGGAAAAATCGTACTCCCTAGTTTTCTTTGGTTTTTTACGTCCAATGGCAACCAAAACAAAACACAATAAATTGCATGGTTTTCCTTTGGCTTCCTAATAACACCATTGCTATGTTATTTTTGTGTGTTGGTAATGCTATTGTATAAGATCAATGTACATAAGGCAAGTTTTTTGCATATAGTTAACCGTAATTTGGAACCACATGAGAAATCGGATATTATTCAACTTACGGCTACACGGATCGAGTTGCCGGCTATGCAATGGTTAAGCCTTTCTTTGAACACTCTGAGAATCATCTGATTTGAAATTTTCTATGCTGAAGGTACCGTGCTATAACAAGCGCTTACTACCGAGGAGCCGTGGGCGCTCTACTCGTCTACGACATGACCCGACATGTCACTTTTGAAAATGTCGAGAGGTGGCTGAAGGAGCTCCGGGCCCACACGGATGCAAACATCGTGATCATGCTCGTCGGGAACAAGGCGGACCTCCGCCACCTCCGTGCAGTTTCGACCGAAGATGCGAGGGCATTTTCTGAAAGAGAGAACAACTATTTCATGGAAACGTCGGCTCTAGAGGCTTTAAACGTCGACAGTGCATTCACGGAAGTGCTGACGCAGATTTATAGGGTTGTCAGTAGGAAGGCGCTCGATATAGGCAATGATCCGGCAGCTTTGCCGAAGGGACGGACAATTGATATTGGGAATAGGGATGATGTATCGGCTGTGAAGAAAAGTGGGTGTTGCTCTGCTTAATGAGTTCGTCGAGAATGATAGAAAATCAGGCTTTTGATTCTAGAAATGTTAGCAAAAGTCGAACATGTAGAATTGCAGAGGATTTCCTTGTTCTTCTCTGGATTTTTATTGCTTTTCCAAACAAGTTTCCCTTCATTCTTATGTTCTTTTTCGTTTTGCCTACATTCCTTTTTTTTTTTTTTTTTGCTAAGCAAAAATTTTATAATCCACGAAAAAGTAACAAAGATTAATGGATCAAGGGCATACTGACGAAACTGTCACCCAAGAACCAAACTCAAAGGATAGCAAGAAGTCAACCCAAGAGAAACACCAAAACGGCCCCAAGCCCAAAACAAAAGCCAGACCCACCCAAAAGCATCTCAAGACAAAACCTTAAAAAACACCAAAAAGACCCCTCCTGAAATGACCTCCATCACCGTCACCCCAAGAAACCGGCGCTGGACAAAGCAATGCCACCTGCCAAACGCCTCCAAACAGATGCTGCACCTCCAAAGCCCGAGCGGAGCACCAGCCAAACCACCATCAACCACCGACGGCCAACAATAGTATCTGAGAGAGGAAAACTCCGTCGACCGCGAAAACCCATCCCTCACCGCCAAAACCACCACCAGCCAAGAAAGCACCACCAACAAACCGTCCAACCAGAAAGCAGACCGCCGCCTCCGCTGCCTCCCGATGACACTGCCGCCCAATGACCACGAGATCATCATCGGGCGCTGCACCTCGTTAGAGCACCAGCTGATCCAAAGAACCGCCTCACCAACGAGACAGCCGCATACCCCCTGAAGACAAGAAACCGCGGCCAAAGGAGCAGCTGCCGTCGCCATCCAGAACATCACGAAACCCCACCACCAGTGGCAAAAACACCACTAGCTGTTAGGCCGAAAAACCATGAACTTCCAACAAAGCATCGCGTCGTGGTCAATTGCCGCTCCGCCGAGCCGTTAGGCAATAAGGCACGCTTCCAACAATGCAAATCCAGCCCGGGAGCTGAAACCGAAACTAGTGGGAGGGGCTGAAGGAGGAGAGGAAGGAAGGAATGGAGGGAGGATGAGGAGAAAAACATGGATAAACCAAAATTGATTTGAAAGGTGGTTATTCGGAAAGAAACTTTCTACATTCTCAAAACATAGATGGGTATTGAGAGTTCCGAATTTGGAGACTGGTGTGCCCCTGAGATGACAATCATGCATCGGCCGGCAAACCGCAGTTACCCCCTTTTCCTTAGAAAAAGTTGGATCTGTATTTGGACTTCGAATTTGTGAAGGAAATGTATCAGGGAAACAACGGGGGAAATTCCACAGTTCTGAATACCCTCCCAATTGTCTGAACACCCATTGTCTGTGTTCAGTGTTCTACCTCCTCCACAAGCCAAGGATTTCATAAAAGGACAACATCACGACATAAAGTATCATTGAAACGAGACATCATATCATGCTACAACTACGGAATCTGATAACTGGAGAAAAGTAGTCTTATATCGACATGATGAGAGTAACTGCTGCCCAAAATAAGAAACACAGTCGAGTCGTATGTATAATAAAAGTAAAACTCTACACATCATGAAAGGTTGTGCGGAGGACTTCCAAAAACTCCCATCTTACTTGCGTATGAAACATGTCATTACAAAGGAAGCTTCTTTTGGGAGACGTGGCTCACCCATGGTTTCTCGTTTGCATCTGGTATCTGCAATCACTGAGCAATGGTTTAAAATCAAAGAAGTTGTGAACATGGGAAAGTGCATGCACCTAGCGATACAAAAATCAGCAACGCAATGATATACAACAATTAGCACCCACTAAAATGGAGTGATGCAACAAAAGTTCAAGCTAATTGTGCTAAAAGCCAGTATAACACCAAATAAACTATTTCAGCATGTGGTCGGCTAGGGAAAGAACACATGCAATCAAGTGATGTCGATAACCCAGTTTGACGAACAAAATAAAGGAAGAAAAGGAGCCAATACCAAAATCCCATGCAGCAGTATAATTTTTCTACCAGAAATTGCCAAAAAACAAAAAACAGGAGGCATCCATGGGTTTTGAAGTCGGCATGCCAATTTTGGCAATGACAAAAGTGTTGCAGAATTTGGCAAGATAATCATCATGCCATATGTTGGTAGGTTTTCCCAACCGATGAAGATACTCCACATGACAAAGCCTTTCTGAAGGAATTTCAAAGAGTGTACTATCACATAGTTCTCAAAAGGGATAAATGACAACTACCCAAACAAAGTTTCATGCGAAATGTCAAAAAAATTAGGGAAAGGGAGTCCCTCAAGTGTGCAGCATACCATGAGATGGCTGCAGTCTTTATCAAACTCATATGCATTTCAATTTATCAAGTGAAATCCAAGCATAAACAAGACTCGTGATTCGAAGGGTATACGCTATGCATAAGGAAATGTACACAAACATCACAGAAAACCATTCGTTAATGGTCACCCAACACAAGATGAGTGGCTCAAATAGTTGTAGAGGTCAAGGGAGTGCAGAGAGGAATCAAGAAAGACTAGACAAACTATTGTTTGGATCCTGGAACACAGTTATTCTTTATTTGTCCAATGATGATTACGTCCATCGACAAGATGACAATACCATGTTTAACACTCTACATTCTATTGGTCACAAAGAGGCAGGACACCAAGTCCATCTGGAAATGTGTACATGGAGTTCGTTCCAGTCCAAAGAAAATGGCAACTTGTCCGTGTGTAAGGGGCATAACAGTGCTCTAAAACCCGAGGCGATTCGTGGGTAGGCGGTTCATATACTCGCTGGGATGATTAGTCGAAAAAAACTCGGAATTAGTCAGCAAGTTGGGACTAGTCGGCCAGGCGGAAAAAGTTTGGATTAATCGAAAAAATTGGTATTAATCGGAAAAAGTCAGGGTAAATACATAATTTGTGATTTTCAAGGGGCTTTAGTGTACTTTTATAAATAAATACTACTCCCTCCGTCCCGTATTGCTTGCCCCTTTTGGGGACGCGTGCATTTTGCATGCAAAAAATGATGTGTTTATGAGAATTTTTATTTTAAATTTACACCAAGTTTTTAATGAGATCTTTATGTTGGGAAACGAATCCCCTAGACCCCGTGATGATGCATACAGATTATACACCAAAAATATGAAACCCTACATGGCGGAATAGGGTTTACCTCTCCTCCGTAGACACGAACTCTATGCTGAACTAATACATCTGGTCAACACTGTTTGGTTACCTTCAGCTGAACTCGATCAACCCTAGTATCTTCTACCGTATTCCCTTATGTCTCAACTGCGTTTCTGAGCGTGGACTCCAAATGCGGTTTCTAAGTTCTCTCTTTCACAGCTTTATTTCGTGTTATGAAAAAGTGTGAAACCCTAGAGAACATAATGAGATATATATAGGGCTACACTAGGGACCCAAGGATAAATACGGACCGGGCTCCTTCGGCAAATAAGAAACCCTAATCCTTCCAGGATTATATTTCTTATTACATAAATTATAATTCATCCCACTACAAAATTATAATTGCACTCCCGTCTCTATCTCAAATTAATATCGAGCTTCACGTCATTAAATACTTATTAATCACTCCACGTTAAATTACAAATACCTGTTGATTCCATGAAATTACTAACTTATTACATAAATTATAATTCATCCCACTACAAAATTATAATTGCACTCCCGTCTCTATCTCAAATTAATATCGAGCTCCACGTCATTAAATACTTATTAATCACTCCACGTTAAATTACAAATACCTGTTGATTCCATGAAATTACTAACACTTATAAATTGGTGTAAAAATTTTCGAAAAAAAATGAAAGTTAATACATTAGATTTTGCGTGCAAAATGCACGGAAACCCAAAAAGGACAAGCAATTTGGGACGGAGGGAGTACGTTATACACTAAGTAGTAAGTACTAACCTAAATCTCCTCAAATCCCAATCGATCGTCTCTCTCCGACTGAGGTAAGCGCTCTCTCCCTGTCCCACACACACTAACGACAGTCACAGTTCACCTCTCTGGGAAGTCAACCCCCAACCATCCGTAATTCTTTCTTTATGTTTTCATAATAGATGTCATTTGGGGAGGGGTGGAGAACACTAAAACAAAAAATCCGACTAATTGCTAGGCGCAATAGACCTAGGCGCTAGTCAGTGCCCCACCGCCCAGCTAGTGTCTATCAAGTTTTAGAACCTTGGGGCATAATAGTCCTTGAATCAAAATGGCAATAGTAGACCTTGGACGTAATTACCTGGGCAGTTTGGTAAGCCAACACATTCATGAAGTAAGGAATCCTCAGGCACTTGCAACTCAAAGTCACAATTGTATAAACCTTGCATGATGTGGACTTCTAACCTCACCTTAATATTTGAAATCCGACTGCCACTCCAGCCTTACTCATCATTCATCAATATGAGTTTGAGGCCGTGGGGGCATGCGCAAGTACTACACTAACTGGGAAATAGAGAGCGATAATAGCTTCCCCCAGGCACCCGTATCTAAGAATCACTTGAATGGTCTAAGAAGTACTTGAGATGACCCAAGTTGGCTAAGAAGATTGCTAGTAAGCAAATCCATGAACTCTAATTGGCCTATTCCTTGTCAGCCACAAGGAAAGCTGTGACTTGAGAAGTAGAGGGTCAGTGTTTATGAAGTTAATCTCCTGTGAAGAATGATGCTCACGATTCACAAATATAATCAATTGGTTTCTGACAAAACCAATTGGGCAATAAGTGCATATTTTCAGATTCTGAAGATTAGAATTTGCCATCTTACTTTGAAATGCTATAAAAGCCAACGCGTTTCAATTCTTGAATCTTCATGTTTGTTACTCCCTCCGTCCCATTTTAAGTGCTCCCTACCGGAATTCTAACATTTTAAGAAGTTAAAATTATTGCTTTTGATTTTCCAAAATTAACCTTTGAAACTGTGAAGTTAATTGAATATATTTAAATTGTTTATATCTTTCAATATGGATCTCCAAAAGTATATAATATGGATCTTGTTTGATACATCTCGATTAATTTTATTATACGAAGTTTCCAAAATTATGAAAAACATTGTGAATTGAAAGATATAGACAGTTTAAAAATGACACGAATATCAACAGTTGACAAACCAACTGGGATGGGAAAAGCATTTTTTAAGGGTAAAACTTGAAGTTTGATATGTTTTGATGGTTGGTTTAGAAATAAGACACGTATTTTGGGACATTCCAAAATAGAAAGGACACTTAAAATGGGACGGAGGGAGTACATAAAAAGCAACCCAATAATCGTCATACTCTGGTAGATTCCATCCCTTACTATGAAAACCATTTCGTACTTACTACACCACAAAACTATGATATACCATCGATTGTTTGATAATTATGAGCTCTGATGAAAAAGCAAGTGGTTGTGTAAGCATACAGTATGCATTTCAGTTTTTCACATTAAAGATTAGTGCATGCCGGAATCAAAGCTCACCAACCCAGTTGTCTAAGACAAGAGGGGGGTACATGCATGAGTCATGACACTATTGACAGTAATACAGGATCAGAAGAAAACATTGGAGCACTTTTAGAAGGATAAAGATTGCAAAAGACTAGTCTGTCACTACGTAATTTGAAGCAATTTGCAAAGAACAAGTCGGCACCAGCTCCCTGTCCATCCTCATGGGATACATACATAAAAACATACAAAGCAACTCCATAATCTAAGAACAGAGACCTCCGGCTCAAAACCGCTCAAGTGTTATCAACTCTTGGGAGAACAGGTCAAATCCATGGCTTTGCCCCAGCTTTAATTGGGCCGCTCAATGGGGACATAAGGTGGCCCTGGACACCCGAGTTGATAACAATATTACCATACAAAGCAACCCTAACAGATCAAGTATGAAATTGAATCTACTTCCCCACCTCCAACAACTGGGCATTCCCGATCATCATCATATACACACAAGTATAATCCATCGGTAGGACCCTCCGCAACCACCCCAATCTTGCTATCGCTAATTTTCGAAATGTAGTTGGGGATGTTATTAGTAGTTTGGGAAAGACCTCTCCCGATCACTATCACGCGCACACATTATGTTCGTAAGAAGCCTACATACACCACCACCCAATTCACAATACACATAAGTAAAAGTACACACATCCATACATATAGAGTCACCCAAAAAAAAACCTAAAATTAATCAACTGACCAGCAATTCAGGAGGGTTCACGATTTAGGGGTATCAACGGCATCACGAGGATTAGACGTAAGAGTCGGAGGCACAGGTGGGCACGGAACATCATGCCCTTCCTCCTCCTCCTGCGGCCGCTGTTGTTGTTGTGGTTTCTGTTGTTTCTTCGTCGTTTCGTCTCCAAAGGAGGGTAGAGGATTGGAGCCTTTGACGATCCAACCGAGGGCGAAGAAGGCCAGACCCGCGAGTATGGCGGATCCCCACGCTTGCGAGTACCACCTGCTGTACTGCCTCGTGGCGAACCTCCACTGCTCCCTCAGCATCGACGGGTCCGGGTTAATCGGGTCGGGAGGATTCGGGTAGTGGGGGTGTTTGTGACCGTTGCTGCTCCCGTTATACCCGATTTCCGGCGGGTTTGGGTAGTGGTGTTTCTGAGCAGCAGTTCCATTGGGATTGGTTTCTGTTGGAACCCTAGAATTTGAAGAGGAAGAAGAAGGAGGAGAGTTTTTAGGGTTTTGATTGTCGTCGGTCATGGTTGGGAAGAAGAAAGATTTATGGGATGCTGTTCTTGATTATTACACTCTTGAGTTTTTCAGATGCTTATGAAGTACAGTACAAATGAAGGAACGAATCGAATCTGTGGCATCTTCTGGATCTTACTCTAGTTTAAGGAAAATGGTGGAATTTTGGAGTGAATGCCGACCGCCATGCCAAATCATGAGTGCGGAGCCTTGTTATCTGCCACCTGCCTAACTAACGGACACGCTGCAGAGTCTAAACAGGTGGTATTTTTAATTTTTTTTTTCTCTTCTGTGGTCTTTTTTTTTTTTTTTTTTTGGTTTGGGATAAACAGAAATGAACAAACTGAAATGACAAATGTTCTTTGTCGATGTTCAGCTGTCACCAGTATTTTACTATTGACGAAACTTCAATACAGAGACTGACTGATACAAACCAAGCGTCTGGAGACAGGCGGTCTGGATTTTCACTATATATAATGAGATTGAGGCCCCGTTCCACTAACTCAAAAAGCCAAAAGTCAATTTATTACGTTTTTCGAGACAAGTCATCCCCTCACAATACATCACATAAAAAATCACAAAAAGCCAACGCATTTTTCAAGCTCTCACATTAAAAAGCCAAAAAACCAAAAAACTCAAGTTAGTGGCAACAACTAGGATCTGTTGCCGTTCAAAAGAAAAAAAAAAAACAACTAGGATCTGTTTGGAAATGGAAACAGTCAGAGGGCAAATTATGAACAGGAAAATTAACCCCCTGTTTAGAAAATAAAAAGAAAAGAAAATGAGAGGGAAGATTTATTGTTCATAAAACTCGAATTTACCACTCCATTTTATTCCCTCATTCTCTCCGGACCAAACAATGGAAGATAAAAAAAAAAAAAATCTTTCTTTTCTTTTCTTTTCTTGTCTAAAGGTTCCAAACAAACCAAGTGAAAGTTAAAAAGGAATTAGAGAGAAATTGAACTTGTTTATTTAAATTTTCCTTTTTTGTCTCTAGAAACCAAACAATTGAAGATATTTTAAAATGATTCTCTCTTCTTTTTCATTTCTTTCTCCAAGTTCTAAACACACCCTAAATGAGATTGATTTGTAGGCGTAGCCTAATGTTGTGTGGGCTTCCTCGACTAATTTGGGTGGTCAAGACTCAAGAGCCTAAGATTTGAGTCGTTTCATTGAAGCTTTACTTGGTCCAATTCTGCTGGGGCTTTATTGGAAAACTAATATGTAGGCCTATTTTGGCTTATAAAGATAAGTTGCTTATTTTTTAGTCTTTATTTGATTTTTTTCACGTTAATTAGTTTTGTGTCAAAATTTTGTGGATTATTGGTTCTTTTCGATGAGAGGAATCGAAAAAGTAAAAAATTATATCAGAACCAATAATCCACCAAAGTTTTACACAAAACTAATTAACACGGAAAAAAATCAAATAAAGATGAAAAAATAAGCAACTTATCTTTTTAAGCCTAATAGGCCTTAAGGCCCCGATTGGCTGCGGTATTAGAGTATCCCAAGTTTTATCCCGGTCCCACCATTTAGTGTATGGTTTGACAAAATTTTCGGGAGGGTCATAAGGCTTATATCCCTCCCAGATTAATACCCTTTTATGCCCTTGAAAGGGTACTAATTAATAACAGGGGGAGGGGTGTTATAATTTAGTGCACCCCAATACCCCTAGTAAAATTACCCCACTACCCTCCCTTATCCCCATGGCCCTTACCCCTCCCTCCGTTGACTGTTTAAAAAGGAAACCGAAATCCATTTTAAATGTTTTGCGAGCCCTTGCAATTTTCTTTGAATAAAAAAATAAAGTATTTTCGCACATAATTTTTTACTTATTTTTACACAAAATTAAACTACTACTCGAGATCTTTAATTCGATACAAAAAAGATCGAAAAAATTTATACTTTAAGAATTTGACATTGTTGGCTTGTTTTGCAATATCTTTCGGATCAAAAAGTAACGTACTTGCATATTAAAAATTTTTTTTTTTTGCACCTAATTAAATTACTAATTGAGATATTTAATTCGATACAAAAAAATTAAAATATTTTATACTTTAGAATTTGACATTATTGGGGTGTACCATAAAAATTACTAATTAGTTATTATAAGTACAAAACGCATAATTAGCAGAAGAAGAAGAAGAAAAAAGCAAAAAATATGGTCGTACACAACATTGTTAAAATAAATAATTAAAAAATAATTAAATCTTTTAATTTTAGATATAATTAATAAAAAGAATTATTATATCATATTTATTGAAAATTATAATTAATTTAATTAGTCTTGCATTTATATATTTATTTTATCGTAATATCTAATATAACCCATGCACAAAGACAAATAAATCATTTGCCAGGTTATTACATCATTCACCCAACTTTATCCCCCTTTATCACAAATTTATCCAAACCACGTACTATTTAATTCTCTCTCCATAAATGTCACATCAATATGGGTTTATCCTTATTAACTAATACCACTTACTATCTTATCCCCTACTTTTTAGTCACACCAAAACTTATCCCGCATCCAATCGGGCCCTAAGGGAACAGCAAGATTGGGAAATTCTATTCACGCCCCTTTCTTCCAGCCTAAAAAAAAAAAATTCAATTTATTTCAGGACCACCCCAATCTTTACTCAATACCCACCTCCAAATCTCAAAACCCCTCCACCATCATCTTTGAGATCACCATCCCGAGCCGCCATCCTCCACCATATAGAAGACGTTCGATTGTATAAAATCAGAACAATCTAGAATTGTTATTAGTTCGACATAATGTGTAATTGGAATGTGTAAGAGCTCACTAAGTTATCCATGAGATAGGCAGTTCCGCAACCGTGCTGCACTGCACCGCTATTATGGTGTGAGGTTTTAACCACGAGTAGGTAGAACAAAATCAATAATCATAGTGATTGCCTAACCAAGACACACTATCATACCACCTGTCATCAAAAAAGAAAAACAGACGGGCGCAAGAGAGCAAGAGAACACGTGAATGCCAGAAAGGCCAGGCCTCGAGTATTTTGGTTATCAAGCATTTGGGTACCATTAAACTTGGCATCTTCGTAGTGTAGGTTAAAGAAAACAAATCCAATTTTTCTGCTGCTGCTCTACAATTGTGCCGTCTGTCCTACTCGGTGAAGGGTTTGGGCAAATATTCTTTAAATTTCTGCCCACTCAGGTACATTATCCCTTCACCAAGGACTTAACAGCAAAAACAATCACCAGACACCAGGTTGAATGGTCCCCTGGGAAATTCCCCAGCACAGCAATCTTGATAACCAGACTACCGAAAAAAATAATCTCCCTTTCCATTCCCTTTTCATCCCCACTGTTTTATGGGGAATCAAAGAGCAAATAGAGCAAATCAAGTTTTCATTGAAGAAAACATCTGCCATAATTGCGTAAAGCAAGAAAAACCTAGTCTTCCCCCTGCGCCCTTAACGGTGTGGTTCGATGTAGTGCAAATCATCTGTATTACTTAGCAGAATCCTTTTACATATGGAGATAGCTACCGCACTCATTTACCAAATAGGCAAATAAGACGATACAACTTAAGAGAAGTATTAAAATAGCACTTCTGTAGAAGATAATGCATGGTCACAAGTTTCCATAGATGCCACCCTGGGCATAATAAGGTCTTTGATTGTAAACCAACTAAAAGAGCAAATATTTTGTCCAACCATAGTGAGGCGGCTCAAGAAAATTTGCTGGCAACCTATATCCTTATCATTTGCGAGCTTCAGTTTTCTTCTGTTCTTTGGCTGCAACGAGTATGATACATCTCAGTTTTCCATGTCATAAAATGCCAATGAAACTGAAAACAACACTAATCTCATGAAGTTACCAGCTTTTTCTTCTTCTCTTTTTTTGGCAGCCTCAGCCCTTTGTTGTCGTATAAGCGCCAACCTATCTGCAAGACAAACATATACATATATAACAAAGAACATGATGTAGGTCCTGTAGGATTAACAATGCCAACGAAGAGAGAGAGAGAGAGAGGTATCTGAGAAAATGTAAACGGAAAAGACAAAAAAAAACAACAATAAGCAGGGGAACAGAAAGGAATGGAAATTATGGGAGGGAGCAGATTTGGATATTTGGTGGACTATTTAGAATGAACACAAACTCTGAAACTTTTGTGAACATAAGTTACCAAATTTTAGTTTGAAAGGATCCTTTGCTCCTTTCTGTGTCTATTCTCTATTGTGTTTAACACAGTTCAGAAAAGAGGCAGCAATTAAGTAACTAAAGACTAAACCATACCTAAATCTTTCCTTGCTTGCTCTGTTTTCCCTTGTTCTTGCAGCCGCATGTACCTCTCATGAGATTTCTGTTTCTCTATCTCTTCCCTGTATACAAAACGGATGATGAAGATAGATTGCAATGTTTTCAGTTGCAAATATCACAAAACAACTGATAAAATTCCAAAATGATGGAGGACGGAGCTGGAAGATAAGCAACTAAACTGCCGAGTGCTGGTAGAGGTGATGCATGGCTGTAGTTTAATCACTCATAATAAGAACAATAAAAAATGGTGAGTTGCTTCAACGGAGAAAGATAAAACTAGTTGACAATGACAAAATACAAATCTAGTGAAATGTGAGATCGATCTCAAGGGCGAGTGCAAAAGGGGTAAACCCAGGTCACAAGATTTCCGCAAACTGACTGCACCCAAAGCAAACCCATGAATTCATATATGGCAGACCAAGTGCTACCAATGAACCCTTACCCTCTTATCAAACTTTCATTTCGTTCCAACAGAGGTATTCAGCCACCTATCTGAAAGCCCAACTTCGCTAAGCACAAATCCCGTTTCAGCCATTGCATATATAGTTAACACCAGTGACCCATGAATTCATATATGGCAGACCAAGTGCTTACCAATGAACCCTTACCCTCTTATCAAACTTTCATTTCGTTCCAACAGAGGTATTCAGCCACCTATCTGAAAGCCCAACTTCGCTAAGCACAAATCCCGTTTCAGCCATTGCATATATAGTTAACA
>JAXBDA010004874.1:14373-26875 GCA_036023075.1 Gaultheria prostrata
CCAGTGACCCATGCATCTACTCATGGGCAGGTATCTTGGTCATAAACTTCACAACCATGACGCAAGCCTCAAGCCAATAGACCCGACAGGGTTGTCTAAGAACTTAAATTGAGTAACAATCAAGGAATTTGTGGACCAAAACAAGTTTGACACTATCTGAAAGAATACCTTGAAATATGAATAACTACAAAATGCCTAGTAGGACAAAATTTGCCAGCATGGCATAGGTTGCAGCACAAACTGCTCGTGTGTAAAAGAATTTAAGGATGAAAGCATAAACAAAAGGGGGAAAAAAAACAGAACAATTTCGTACAAAAAAAAAGGTTGAGTGCTTGAGACACTAGAAATCCTTGACCCAACAAGTGATGATGTAAAACAAAAAAAAAGTCACACGTTGAGATAACAAGGAAATACATATGCTACTGTGCTTGTAAAATTGCAGTTTCGTACAAAAATATTCGAAATATTACTTGCTTTTCACCTTGCCAATGGAACATACAAAATTATGGGAAGCTGGGGGATCTTTGCTTGATGATAGAACAATTTAATCAAGAGTGACTATATCACAGAGGGAAGTAGATGAAGACTAACAAACCTCTCACGTCTTGAAAGTTCGGTAGTTTTCTCAATCTGCAAAATAAAAGCATCAGATAATACTTTGTATCACGCATCTTTATCAAATTCAACAACCGCGAAAAAATTTGACAACTTACATCAATATCCCTAGCTTTCAAGGTCTTTGGCTTCACCAAATTAGGATTTTCTATCTCAATAACACCCTGTGTGCCCTTCCGCTTCTTTAATTAACAAAGAACAGACAAGCTGATTTAGACTGACTAGTATTTCAAATGGACCAAGGTAGATGAATAGAATGTCGTATAATAGAGAAAAACAAGTCACAAATCTACTCACTTCAGATTCTTCCTCAGACTCCTCTCCAGATTCTTCCTCAGATCTCTCTTCTTCCTCTTCCTCTTTAGCTTCTGCCTACAATACGAAACACATCATATAAGATGCATCTGGAAGTAGAAGTAACTCGAACAAACAACAGTATGGTAAGGATGTACAGGAATAACATCTAGGATCTCAGTGATCTCGGTGTTCTAGCACTGGAAAATTCAAAATTCAAATGTCTCCACTTTATGAACCTTTTCATGTAGTAGACCTCACCTGTCAACAAGACTCCTTGTCCTCCAAGAAGGTCCGAATTTGAAGACACGTGAGTGTCCACATTTTGTTCAACATATGAGCACAAAGGTAGTATGCATTCACCAAGGGCTCATATAGTCACATTTTCACATATCAAATTCTGTAACTGATCATATTCCTATCTGAATGCATGGACATGCCTTTACACAGTATTCATGTCCAAAAATGGCAAACGTATAAACACAGACTACAGAAGTCCCATATGCAGATTTTGTAGAACATTGCCATCTCCAACACTGCATTTAAATGCCAAAATCCAGTCAATACATGGACATCCCTGTCTATGTCCACATTAGAAATACCTCTGTTGCCCCAAACTATTTGGCTTTGTACACCCAATTATTGTGGTTAGTTTTCCTGATCAAATGAACACACGCAAAACAAAAACCATTACCAAAATGCTGCCTTTCGAAATGATTAATTTCCACCTTCAGATGCCATGTGAAATGGGGAAAAAGGAACACAAAATAATCTTGCAGTGCTAACCATAATCCGAAAAGCATATGTTAAAATACAGAAATTACCTGTTTAAATGTGCGTGGACGAGCCGATGTGCCAGCAACTGGTGACCATTTAAGTCAATCAGAAAAGCATAAGAAATTAATCAGTACTTCATTCCAACTGTCACCAACATTCTTCATATCAGACAATAACACAACCCCTCCCCCTAACCCCGAAACACCCAACCCGCCCACCCAAAAGAGAGAGAATAAATTTACCCACCACATTGAGAGAGAGAGAGAGAGAGAATTCAACATGAGCAAAAACCAGAGATATCAAAATAACCTCAAAGTACCAAGAAAGTCATCACGGAGCAAATGTAACCAGCTCTAAATTTTCTTCTTTCTTTACTCTAATATTCACCCTCCTAAACTATAAAGTGGGATCTTTTAGCAAAAAATATTCCAAGATCAAACCTATGTGCTACACCAGGTAAGCTGATACTGTCATTATACCGGTGTTGCATGAATAACCAAATCAGTAAGTAAAGTGAACATTTAGTAAGCTGATAGTCCAACGCTAGTAAGTTGATATGGTCACAATGCCTGTGTTGCACGGGTAACCAATTCAATAAACCCTGTACCGGAATTACCTTACTTAAGTTCTTTGCCTTTTCGTAGGCAAGGCTGCCAAGGAATGTCACGACCGACTACAATTCTAACTATTACCACTTACATGATAGGAGGGGATGTTCAGAAGAAGATTTTATTATCTCCTTTAAAGATGAACGCAAGTGGAGAGTCCCATACAACTTCGGAGGGGACAATATTGGTCCCTGGTTCTCACTAATTGCTGAGACAAGATACTTATTATTGAGCCTTTTAAGAGGAGAAGGGAAAGGAACTGATATACCATTAACCCATTAAACACGTGTAAAATACAAGGGTACCTCAACAATACAAGTACGACAGTATGTCGATGCGACAAAACCCAGAAAAAGTAGGCATGGTTAAGGCCGGTGTACCGCACAAAAATATCATTTCCAATATTCAGAGCATGTATGCCCTGTGATAGACTGATAGTTATACACAAAATAAAGAAAGTAATTGAATGACTTAGGTAGTTAGGTGACTCTGAATCCATTATAAAAACCATAGTGTAATGCCAAACTTAAGGTAAAAAACAGATTTTCTAGTTTCTACATTATAATTCAGAAACTAGAGAGCAAAATCTAAATTTCGCAGGCACGATAAGCATAGGGAAAAAATCTTGTCAAGATAGCTTCATCTCTGTATAATGGAACTCTATTCAAGGATGAGGCACGACTTGGGTTGATACTGGAATACTTCCAAGGTACGGCAAACACTAGAGAAAATTTTCATTATATATTTCACAGACCAGGAAACACGTAGTAGTACCATGGTAGGTACAGGTACCTGGTACACACCTGTTCAACCACAACATGGTTGACCACTAACCCAGTATGCTCCGAGTAAGTTACCATTACCTTCACAGATTTAAGGTCCTTCTCACTAAAGTTGTCTAGACGACGTAAGTCGTGTATCATCTTTTTCATTTTTTGTATTTTATCAGGATAAGTACCATAAAATACGTTAACAAGAGAAAATATAAATCAAAACAAACGGTTATAACTTATAACCAATCTAACATGCAAAATCTAGTATTAGAAAATAAATATTATGACACAAATTCAGCCACAAAAGATGGTCTAGTAACAAAATCACATAGTTATAAGGTATTGCAAAAAAAAATATTAGGTAACCGTATAAATTGTGTGCATATCGTCTTATCTTTTTAAATATCAGTCACCATTTGGAATAAACATATCTAATCAACGAGAAAATTTTGGGTGCAAATAACTGATGGTCCGGATTGAAACACACTTTTTTCTTTTCTTAAAACCTCTCAGCATTTCAATCCGAGCCGTCAGTTGCATTTTCCGACGCCCCAATATGCTGCACGGGTACCACGTGGTACCCTCTCCGTACCCAAAATATTCTCCTAATCAAAGATACGTATAATCGTAAGATTTTAAAAGCACTACTTCCCACCCACACGGTTGACCAATTGACCACTAATAAAAGTTTTTACTTACAGTAACAATACATACAGACTATATTGTTATTAAATCAATCAACTGATGGAGCACAGAGAAAACTCACCAGAATCTTCAATATGTAAGCAAACTATACGCAATTCACAAACAGAAAGCGGGCAAAAAACAAAACTACCCAAACAAATCCACAAGAGAATTCAACACAGGAGACAAAACTCAACTACAGAAGTCAAACCAAATCACAACCGTACGAAGTCAGCTAATCATCAAACATTCCCACCACATAAACCTTTTCACTACCAAACATTAAAACGAATCGAAAAACTCACAAGCAATACATATACTACAGAAAACGAATAGGAAAAGGGGGCCTACGCATCTCTTCAGGAGTGGAGAACTGGCGTCGACCGGTGGGCTTGCCCTTGAACTTCCCTCTCCCCATTCTCTCTGTGTATTCGTGCGGCGGTGGTATCGATGATCAAGTTAGAGAGAGAGAAAAGAGAGAGGAAATTGTTAAACGCGAAGAAGAATCGGATCGGATCGGAGAGAGAAGAAGCAGATGCTCCTTTTTCTGCAATTGGTTGGAATTGAGGAAACTCGATTTGGATCTTCTCTGCTTCTGGTATATATTCCCCAAAAGAAACCCTAGTCGTCTTTTTATCTTCACAAAAGCAAATACAGCAAAAAGCAAGTAGTTAATAACGATAGAGAAGAATCTTGTGCGTGCGTACTGCATAGCGTAGTCTTTCCACTCCTGTATCCAACGGGTCCCACCACCATTCCATTCCACTCTGGCATATAGTAATGAAAAATTGAAAATTCACTAACGAGGGATTGGTTTAGGGGTGGAAACTCGGATATGTTTGGACCACTGGCGGAAGCAAGATTAAAAATTAAAATTCGGGAGTCGCACTAATGTTTTTATGCATGTTGCCCACAAAATGTGAAAAGTAAGGTTATGACAAAATTTTGGAATAACTCTGTTGTGATCTAATAAAAGCCACTGGGGTATTATTTTTATGATCCAAATTGTTTATGTTTTTAGAAAAAAGAAGTTTATTTGTGCAATATATAAAGTGTCCGTATATCAGTATATAACTGCCTGGTCAAACCACCTGTAGAAAAAAAATTGGGCATGGGGTAGGGTGGCACCTTGCCCACCACCCCCTACTAGCTCCGCCCCGAGTTGGACAATGCTCAAGTTCGGATCGCTATAGCTCTTTGTTGAATTTAAACATGCTCCTAAGTCCTAACACAACCTAGCGTGCGTACTGCGTAGCGTAGCGAGTCGCATTTTCTCTTTCCACTCCTGTATCCAACGGGTCCCACCACCATTCCATTCCACTCTGGCATTTAGTAATGAAAAATTGAAAATTCACTAATGAGGGATTGGTTCACGGGTGGAAACTCGGACATGTTTGGACCAGGGGCGGAAGCAAGATTAAAAATTAAAATTCAGGTGTTTTTATAGGCAGAGAGAGGACCCTTTCTTTAATTAACATTATACTCACTTCCCATCTGAATAGAGTCTATTTCTAAAACAATTTCTTTATTTGACCAATAGAATAAAATCTTAGGCATAAAGATATGAAGAATCCATTAAACCCATAATTCATATGTGCCATATATAAATCATGTAGGCCATAAATACTAAATGTAGAATTTAGTCTTACATAAGAATAGTGCAGTATTAGCAAACGTCTTCATTTGGCGTCCTAGCTTACAATAGCAGATAATTACACGCCATAAACTCACGCAAGCGTTTGAGAATTGAATTTGGCATGTTGTTTAGCATCCTCGCGGAAGGGCATTGTTTGTAGTACGTAGTAGAAATTCAGTTTGCTATGTGGGATGGTGTTTGTTTCTTATGTTGAAGTCCAGTATTCGTAAGCCGGTCCGAAGTGAGCTAATGTGAGAAGATAAAGCTGTCCTCAATTAGGTATTGCAATGACCAAACTACGCTGACTTTATGAAAACGATATTGTTCGTTTGTTGAGTTGTAATGCGTTCCTTTCAAGGTAAAATTTATGGCTATTCCTCGTCCAATTTGCTGACTTTCCAGTAATTTGCTCACCGATTATGTGTACTCGAAGTGAGCTAATGTGAGAAGACAAAGCTGCCCTCAATTAGGTATTGCAATGACCAAACTATGCCTACTTTTTATGAAAACGATACTGTTCTTTTGTCGAGTTGTAATGCATTCCTTTCAAGGTAAAATTTATGGCTATTCCTCATCCAATTTGCTGTCTTTCCAGTATTTAGCTCACCGATTATGTGAACTCGAAGTGAGCTAATGTGAGAAGACAAAGTTGCCCTCAATTAGGTATTGCAATGACCAAACTACGCCTACTTTTACGAAAACGATACTATTCTTCTGTCGAGTTGTAATACATTCTTGTCAAGGTAAAATTTATGGCTATTCATCGTCCAATTTGCTGACTGTCTAGTATTTTGCTCACCGATTATGTGAACTCGCATATGACTGATGTAAATGATATTGGTTGTATAGATGGACAATAACGAACCATCTCTCTCTAAAATCAATGTGTAGATTCCACCTTATACTTTCAAGTCAAAATGTCAGTAGAATAACAAAAATCTAATTTCTCTCGGGAGCTGTTAATGCCACAGGGCATTTTGTTGCTGCCACGAGCTTTACTTAGGCTCTACTCCCAAATGCCTCAAATGCCCTCTCTACCAATCTAGTAAATTGTTTTGACTTCTCCGGAGCTTCCTAAAATGCTCCTTAAAAAATTTCCATGCACAGCACAAATTCTCTTGGTATCTTTTCCATTTCTAATTTGATTTGATACCCCACCATCCATTAGGACCAGGGGTGGGTGCTATGCACCCGGGTGACATCACAAGACTCTAACCAAAATCCTTTCTTTTTCAAACACCCATTGATATGACAAAAAAATATTAGATTACCAAGATGGTTTCTCCATTTTGAACTCCTCCCTATGCAAGACAAAACCACTAGCAAGACATAATCAGAACCGAACTTGGATAAGGTCTGTTTTATTGTTTGTACCGAACTTGGATGTTTAGGATTTATACTTCCGCCAATGTATTTTTTAGGAGTTTATGTTGTTTTTCTCAGGTGATGGAAGACATTTTTCTCGTCAATAAAGGTTGTGCAGGTCTAAGCGAAGAACACAGTGCAAATTTTTCTTTATCTTGCTCTTCTTCTTTTTTTTTTTAGAATTCATAAGCACATTTTCTGGTTATGTCTTGCATAGGGAGGAGTTCAACATGGAGAAACCATCTTGGTAATCTAATTTTTTTTTGTGGTATCAATGGGTGTTTGAAGCAGAAAGGATTTTTGTTCGAGTCTTGTGATGGATGGTGGGGTATCAAATCAAATTAGAAATGGAAAAGATACCAAGAGGCTTTGTGTTGTGTACACAAATTTTTTTAAGAAGTAGGAGTATTTTAGGAAAGCTCTGAAGAAGTCAAAACAATCTACTAGAGTGGTAGAGAGGGCATTTGAGACATTTTGGAGTAGGGTGGAATTAATCCCCGTGGCAGCAACAAAATGCCCCGGGGCATTAACAGTTCCCTTTCTCCCCCGAACAAAAGACGGTTACTGTTTGATTAGAAGTCATACACCATTATTAACAGATGCAACACAGCTTCCTAAAGAGAAATAGAAAATCCATTTCGTTAATCTTTACCCCCTCCGTCCTTTTTAAGTGTAATATCTGAAAATTTCAACTATTTTTTTCTCACATCAATTTTTACAACTTTTACATCTACTTTCCATTACTTACAATTATCAATATAATAATACCCACTAACTTTTTAAAAAGGAATCTACTTTTAAGGGCAAAATAGAAAATATACCCACTAATTTTTCAAAACACACTTATTAAGGGATAACCCAAAATGAAAATGTACACACTATAAAAGGGACGGATGGAGTATAACGTATCACGTCAAGCTTATCATTTCTCTCTCGTGATTTTCATTGACCTCTAACAGCAATTGGTTAATTAATTTTGATCCACTATTTTACCAAGTTCAATGATATTTAAGGAGCGGTGGACTCCCGTTAAGTGACCAATTTAAAGTGAGTGGTAATGTTCACCCTTTACAAGACGGGAGTGGAAATTATATTCATCTCTGTTCAAAAACAACAAATACATTGATCCGCTTTAAAGATCAATTAACATTATCTAGCACCGTGACAGAGTGAGACGACATTTCTTTCTTGTTGCTTGTCATTTGTCAATGCAGAAACCCTTGCCTCCAGTCCAATTCTCACTGGTATCCACTCCAACCCTAATTAGTTTTGTTCTTCATCCAATGGCCAGTACGGATCATGTTCTCTTTGTAGTCGGTGATCATTCAAATTGCTTTGGTTAGCCATACAAACACCAACTCCAGTTTCAGGACAACCGAACATGCCCTTCTTTCGTACATATTTAACCAAAAGCTGTTCATTGAAAGAGAAAAAAAAAAAACACAAACAATCAACTGACATACAAATAGAACTTAAAACGAATTCATTGACTACCTCCACTCTAAAATCAGAAGTAACTACTATCACTTCGTGTAAAACTTAGTGACCTACTAGCTGACTAAATTTTAAGCTTACCATCTTTGGTCATCATCATTTAGACGGCCTGGCCAATGCAAACCTTGAGTCAGGATTTAAAGACATCAACACCTCTATTACAACAACATTATTCGGACGCTGTATTGTCACACCAGGTTCAATAAAACCTGCTTCAAACAAGCCCACTAGGAAAATTAGCGAGTTTATTTGGTAAATTTTAAACAAGAGAAAAGGAAAGCAGTCAATTGTTACCAGGAGAAAGTTTTCTTCCACCATAGAGCTCCTTGGCTAAGGGATTGGATGCCCAATTATTAACAGCGACCAGACTTGTAGGTTGAACCCCAATAATCTTTCCCTCATCTGACAAAACCACCTGAAGTTGGACCACAAGACAACAAAACAAGTCAACAATAGATGATAGGTTACGGAAGATAAATATTTAGCATTGCTGCAATGTTCTCCAAAGTATTTCGCAAGCAGATGAGTCCACTCGCGATAGACAAGAGAGGCAGGCCAAAACTAAAATGTACTCCTAAGTTTTGGTACAGACTAAGAACACAGAAGAATTCAAAGAGTGAAATGGTAAATGCACTTAATCGATTGGAAATTTTGCAATACAAGGGTGAGTATGAAAAGCATGTCATCAATTGATAAAAGCCTACAAAGCATACACATTTAGAATTTAAAAAAAAAGACATACACATTTAGCACTCGCATGCCCAAACAGTTGTTTTCCTCTGCAACTTTTGTTCTTCTTTTGAGACTATGTCGTCTAGTTTTGTTAATTTGCATGAACTATCCAATTGGCAGTAAATGACATGATAGATAACATGCCATTAACTTAAGCAAGGAAATATTATAGTATCCAATGGAAAGGGATGGGGAACTCCACACATGGGCCTAGAAGCAAAGCAAGTCACAAAATATACAAAGCAAGCCATGAATTGATATGTAGACTCAGGAACATGTTTACCACCCACTAGCAAAGCTTTAAACAATTTCTTGTACTCATAAAAAGTTCCACAAGGTTTTGGTTATCTCCAAATGGTTGGTTCCTCTTCATGTCTCTAGGAGCAAGTTTCATTCTTTTTTTTTTAACACTGTTCTCCTACGAAGCACCAACACTCCAAATAGGTCGCCTTATCCGTGTTGGGAACATGCCAAAAAACGTATGGGATAAGCCACGTGGCGTGTCCCTTAAATTTTTAACTGATTTTTCAAAGTTGGAGCTGAGGGTAGTGATAACAACAAAAAATCAATGGGATTGTAAATGGAAACAGATAGCGGAAAATGGATAGTGTCATCATTAAACATGTAAATCAGAAAACGTGCATGAGAGAGGAACAAAAAAGGGGAGGCAAGAAGTGAAAATTAGTGAAATTCAACAATTTAAGACTGTGACAATGGAAACAACTATTTTGACGACGCTAAAAATGAGATGGCAAAAAGTAGGTGTTGTCATCATTGATTGACATTGCTTACATGTACATCATGTGTGCTTATCCCAGAAAGGTTTTCTTTAAGAATAGGACACAAACCAAAAGATTCCATGTATTTTGACGACGCTAAAAACGAGATGGCAAAAAGTAGGTGTTGTCATCATTGATTGACACTGCTTACATGTACATCATGTGTGCTTATCCCAGAAGGCCTCGTTTGATTCGGGTATTGGGCGCCTGGGATAGGATTAGAAGCATCCAATCCCATCTAACAACAGATCGTCTCCCCCTCTTTCATTCCGCCGCTCGCCTACTCCCTCGCTCCCCTCTCTCTCTCTCTCTCCACCAGACACCTAGACGCCATCGATTTCGTCGGAGATTGAAGCAGGTACTGCATCGTGTCTCTCTCTCCCTCGTTCTTTCTCACTATCTCGTTTTTTTACAGATTCATGAAAAAGTATGTTTTTCGTTTTTTACAGATTCATGAAAAAAAAAATGTTTCTGATTCAAAAATTATCATTACTATGAAAAAAAAATGTTTATGATTCACAAAATACATACCTTCTTTTGAAGATCAATCAACTCCCGACAAGAATCATGAAACAAAGACAACAAAGCATCCACTTCTGAAAACAAAGGGCTCGATACCCCTTGTGCCGATTTTCCCACATCAGATGTAATACGCATGTTCCCATTTTGCAATATATCATGTGCACCAATACTACTATGTCCTTCTAATGAATCTGCTTCTTCACAAAATAATCTTTATTTTGGTTGATTTTGTTTTTTTTTTTTTAGCATCGGATCGTGGCTGTGAAATCTACCACTGGGGAGCTCTCAATAATCAGGTCAGAAAATCTATTTTCAGCTCATTTTAAGGTTGTTGGATATGGAAAAAACATAATCTGTTGTGGGTTTCCTCGACTAACTGGGTCAAATATTCATTATTGTTGTTTAGAGGCCCTAATTTTTTCTTTTTTTTGGGCAATCGCTGTGTGAAATATTCATTATTGTTGTGGGTTTTCTTACTCATGGGTTTGACATTGTGTTAATAGATGGAAAATATCTCTGAAATTGAGTTGGATTGTATGGAGGAAGAGACCGAGGTGTTCACCATAGTGACACATTTCTTCAGGCAAATGCAAATCACGTGTATTATGGTTGTACTTGTGGTACATGTTGCTATTGAGAGGTATTACTCTTGACACCAATCTAGGTTTACTGAACCGAACCCGTTCCAAGAACAAATTGATCACATCAATCGGTTAGTGCGACGTAGTGACAAAATTTGTGTGGAGCAACTTCGAATGGATAGGAATTGCTTTATGCGTCTATGTAACCTAGTTAAAACCGTTGGGGGGTTGTCTCATTCAAGGTCAGTTTGTTTGGAGGAGAAAGTTGCTATGTTTTTGAAAACCATAGGGCACTACCATAAAAATAGAGTTGTCAAGCACGACTTCTACCGGTCAGGTCAAACTGTTAGTAGGCATTTCAATGATGTCCTCCGGGTTGTCCTACGTCTCCAAGGTCAACTACTTGTCAACCCTGAGCCTAAAACTCAAGCATGCACAGATGAGAAGTGGAGAGTTTTTCAGGTAACATTTAGAATTGAAAACGAAACTTGTATTCTTGTTTAAAAGGAGAAAGTTCCTAATTAATTTGTTTATGTGGTTTTAGAATTGTTTGGGGGCATTAGATGACACACACATTGATGTTCGAGTTGGTCCATTCATCAGACCAAGATATAGGAATCGAAAAGGACATTTGTCTACAAATGTGTTGGGAGTTTGTAACACGGACATGAATATAATCTATGTCTTGTCGGGTTGGGAAGAATCAGCAGCTGATTCTAGAATCTTGCGCGATGCTATTACTAGGAGAAACGGGCTTAAAGTTCCCATTGGTGAGCTTTATTTAAAACATATGTTCCTTTATCAACATATTTCTTAACAACATGTTCGTAACTAAGTAAATCAATCATACACGGGTTTGGATGGAAAGAGTCGGAAAAAATGATTGATGTTGAGAGCGACACAGCTTGGGAGGACTATTGCAAGGTAATATTTTTTCATACAAGCATATTCGGTTTTCTATGTTAAGAACGTAAAAAAAAATTGATGTGGCATTTTTGTTTTAGAGGGACAATAATGCAAAAGGGCTAAGGTTCAAGTCATTCCCTTACTATGACGATTGGAGCCTTATTTTTGGGAATGACAGAGCAACCGGAGACATGGCTGAGAGTGCCGCTGATGTGGCTGAGGCCTTGGGTGTTGATGGCGATGAAGTTCATGAAGGTTCAACAACGATTAATAAAAATGACAAGTCCCCACAAGAGCCTCCAAAGAAAAAGGCTAAGGTTTCAGAGGCCCTCATGGCTGGACTGTCCGATTTGGGTGACAAGCTTATTGGTTCGTTGGAGTTATCTGCTGGTAAGTTTGATATGCTTGGAAGTAGGGTGGGTTATCAACATGACCTCTCGGCCAAAAGAGGTGCAGTTAATGAAGCGCTTAAGAAACTTCCAATCACGGTTGAGCAAAAGGTCACAGCTGGTATGACGATCACTCAAGATGCACAAAAGGTTGATTATTTTTTCAGCCTTACTTCGGATGAGGAGAAGATGATAATGGTGAAGAAGTTGTGTCTTAATTTCTAGTCTAGTTGGAACAAAAACTTAAAACCATGTTAATTTTCAGCTTTTGGATTGTGGTTAATGGTGGTAGCTTGTGTCTTAAAAAGCTTTTGGATTTGGGTGACAAGCTTTTTGTTGCTGGAAAT